>JARYGA010046665.1:0-47386 GCA_030545235.1 Helianthus tuberosus
AGGAAACCAGAGATGTCAGGCAGGATGGCCAAGTGGTCAGTAAAGTTAAGTGCTTATGATTTAGTATATGAACCTAGAAATGCCATAAAGTCTCAAGCTTTAGCTGACTTTGTGGCTGATTTCAGTAGTGATATTCAGGATGAGGTAGACCTAGAAGTTCAACAGTTAGGAGAATCCTCAGGATCCTGGACATTATATACTGATGGTGCATCTAATGTAAGAGGAGTAGGATTAGGAATACTACTAAAATCGCCACAGGGGGACATATTACCCCAGGCTATTAGGTGTGAATTTCCTGGTACTAATAATGAAGCAGAGTATGAGGCTTTAATTGCAGGATTAGAGTTGGCTAAGAGCATGAGTATCAAAAATTTACAAGTATATGTTGACTCTTTGTTAATTACTAACCATTTTAATGGATCCTATGCAGTTAAGGGTGAGAAATTAATCGAATATCTCGATATTCTCAAAAAATTAGCAGGATATTTCGATGTTTTTATACTTGAACAGGTACCAAGGGAGGATAATGCTGAAGCGGATGCCTTAGAAAATTTGGGATCATCGATCAGGATACCTGAAGGGACCCAAATACCAATATTACATGTCTTATATCCTGCAACGAATCCTCAGAATAAAGAAGTAGCGGGTATTCAGGATCCTGGAGCAGAACATCCTGAAGAGGATCCTAAATCCTGGACGGCTCCAATCATGAGATATCTCAAAGAAGGACACATCCCTGGAAATGAGAATCCTAAGGCATTTAGGATGAAGGTATCATGATTCACTATTATAAATAATATTTTATACAAGAAATCTCTTGCAGGACCGTATTTGAGGTGCTTGGAGGATCCTGAAGCCAAAGAAGTACTTCAGGATATACATGAAGGGGATTGTGGTAACCATGCTGGGGGCAGGTCGTTATTCTCAAAAGTGTTACGGACAGGATATTATTGGCCAACACTGAGAAAGGATGCAGCAGAATATGCTCGAAGATGTGACGCATGTCAAAGACATAGTAACATACTGCATCAACCTGCTAAACCATTATATCTTATTGTTTCCCCTTGGCCGTTTATGAAGTGGGGTATGGATATAGTGGGAAAGCTACCAAAAGCTCCAGGAGGAAAAGTCTTTATGCTAGCAATGACGGATTATTTCTCTAAGTGGGTTGAAGCAGAAGCATTTGTTCAAGTGAGAGATCAAGAAGTAGTATCCTTCATAAAGAGGAATATCCTAACCAGATTCGGAGTACCAGCCGAGATAATCTGTGACAATAGTTCTCAATTTATAAGCAAGAGAACTACTGACTTTTGCAAAAGTTGGGGAATCAAAATGATTACATCTACTCCGGTACATCCTCAAGCAAATGGACAAGCAGAATCCTCAAACAAGATAATTGTCAATAACTTAAAGAAGAGACTTGGAGCCAAAAAAGGAAGATGGGCAGAAGAATTACCCTTTGTTTTATGGGCTGATAGGACAACGGTAAAGAGTGCAACAGGCCAAACTCCATTTTCCTTGGTATTTGGAGCAGAAGCAATGATTCCAACAGAAATAACAATACCTACTGCAAGATCTACCCTAAGTGATCCTGAGCAGAATTCTGAAGCCTTGAGTCAGGATTTAGACACTATAGATGAGAAAAGAGATGCGGCAAGGCTAAGGATAGCAGCATACCAACAGAGAATATCCAAGGCATATAACAAGAATATTAGGACCAGAAGATTTAAGGTTGGAGATTGGGTGCTAAGAAAGGCTTTTCAGAATACTACTAATCCTGCCGATGGCAAGTTAGCTCCAAAATGGGAAGGACTATATGAAGTTGAATCAGAAGCAGGGAAAGAAGCATACAGACTCAAGAATATGGAGGGGGATATGCTACCGAGGTCTTGGAATGCTATACACCTTAAGCTCTATTTCAAGTGAGTTTAGAATTCAATTTCTAACTCAGGATGGTATGAATTCTATTTTTTTTAAATATGTTTTGGTTTAATTTATTCTTTGAAACCCAATACTAACTTAAGCATCGGAGGGGTGTTAGCCAAGCTAACACCCACCTTAGTTTACAATTGTTTTGCAGAATATGTTTCAGGATATAGCTCCAGGATATGTACTCAGGATAACTCGAAAGATTAGAGGATTGGCCCCCTCTCTCACGTACAAGGGATCCTGATCCCTTCACAGGTTTAAAGGTATTCACCTTTCTTCCGAATTGGGTTTAAACACCCCGCCTGGAGCGCAAGTTATTCAGGGATAGTTCAAGGTGGCGGGACCAGTCCATGTAAAAGTGGCTGACAATTTCGTTACTATTGGCTATACCCTGGATCCTAAAGGTATATGAGGATTGATCACCCTCTCTCATGAAAGGGTATTTTCATACTCTCTAAGGTTTAAAGGTTTTCACCTTTCTAAGTCTTGGAGTTTATACACTCCCGCCTGTAGCGCATGAAAATTTGGGATTTTCCCCAGGATACAAGGGATTTATCTCCAGTACATCCTTGGGTTTTACACTTGGGACCTAAAATTTTGCCTATACGATGGAAATTGACATTCAGAAGATTTTTAAGTATTTGGAGACATTGTACACGGGGGACATTCCTACCAAGGCAGTGATGTAAAGCTCAAAGGCTAAAGCTCGGAACTAGTATGCTAAATACCTCACACAGGGGACATCTTTATTAAAGAAGTTGCAAAGACATTGAGGCTTGGTAATAGGGTTATATACTACTCCGGGTATGATCTTTCCTTTGTAAACATCGTCTAAGTTTTTAGTAACATTATGTTAAGTATCCTGATATATTCTCAAAGTCCTTTTCAGGATATTTGATTAAGGTGTTTGAAACTAGTATTAGTTTGGAACTTTGATCATTTAAATATTATCAAAACTTGGTTTTGAAAAGATAGATTGTTTTTCACTTTCTAAAGAAATTTCTACAAAGCTGAAGGAACGTTTGGAAGTTCTATCTAATAAAAGGTTTTTACAGTATATCGCTGAGTATACTGATCAGGATATTTTCATAAGATAGTAATATAAAATTTTTACAAAGCTAAGAGTTACACTAAGTAATGCAAGGCAATAACAAACAAATAAAAAGATGAAATTATTCTTGAAGCAATCAATACTGGTTGATAACCGAGGGTTTCATCCTGAAACCCAGGACCCATCCACCTTCGGCTATCAAATTGTTTCGACACAGAAATAAATTGTTCATAAAAACATAAAATTGTTCGAATGATTTAAAGGAAATAAGCTCTAGGGGGTAGTGCCTTCTTGGTCCATAGTGGTTTCAGCAACATCCGTCTTGGGATCCGCCTCAGCATCCTTCTCAGCATCGGTTGCTTTTTCAACTGCTTTGGAAGGTTCTTCGACAGTTGATTTGGAAGAGGTGCCGCCGAGGTTCTTCAGCTTGGTCTCCCAAGCACCAACATCCCAAGAAGGGCATTCAAAACCCAATGTTTTGGCTTCATAGGCCATCTTCAACCTGGCTTGGAGGAGAGAAATGACGACGGAGCTTTTGAGGCTTTCTCGGTAGCTGACCATATCCCGTTCGTACTGCATGTGGGCAGCTTCAAGATCGGTCTGGGCTTGAAGAGTAGCTTTGTTGAGAGCGGTTTGGTGTTCTTGAGTCATGGCTTTAAATTTCTGCTCATAATGACGAGATTTGGCGGCTGCGATCATGCCTTGATCGGAGATTGTGATTTCAGCCTCCTTTAGCTTGGTTTCAAGCGTCTTGTTGAGCTTGCAGGATTCTTGATATAAGTTAACCAAACGCTCAAGACCCTACAAAGGTAAGACGACAGGTATTAATATTGATAAATCTTTGATAATAATGTAAAATTACAGGATATGATATGAGAATACTAACCTGGTTAAGAAAAGAAGTCATAAACCCGCTAGCTTCAATGAACCCGTGCTTCTCATAAGGAAATGTGTCAGAAATGACAGGGGAATCAGGTTCTTTCCTTTTACGGGAACTTGAACTCCGGGGTTTGGTAGCCGGTGAAGGTTTGGGAATAATGATGGCTTTGGAACTGCTAGGTTTAGATGTGGCTGTGGTCTTGGGGCTAGGTTCTTTCTTGACCTGGATCTGGTCAGAATAACTGTCCAATTCGTCAAGGTCAAAGACTTCAGGGATCTTAGCTGGTGCTGCATAAAGGGAAAAGTTTTACTCTTTATCTTATCATTATACTGTTTTGACTAATTATTTTGAAAGTAATTCTTACCAGACATCTCGGATGATGAGTATTGACTGGAACTCGGGACGTGTGTGGTGAAAGTCCTGTCTATTGCAGGTAACTGGTAAACAGTATTGATTCTCTCTTCTGACTCAGCGGTAGGGGGAGCAACTTCCGTGAAGTTCACTGCATAAAGATCAAAAAGAAGAGTATTAATGGAAGATAACGATCAAATGGTCTATGAGGATATTTATGATCCTACCGGTGGTTAACCACTCCACCGGAAGGCTGGCACCCTCAGCAATGGAGTCTCGTTTGACAAAGAAAAATTTGCGTTGCCATCCGTCTTCGTTTTTGGTGGCTTTAAGAATCAGGGGTTTGCTGGAGGTCGAGAAGAGTAAGAACCGGCTAGAGCCATGGGATCGGAGGCGATAAGCAATAGGTAAATCCTCGATGCGGAGGTCGGAACAATGGAGGTTTTTGATTTGGTTAAGTACAATTAGTACTCTCCAAACCATGGGCATGGTTTGAGCGAAAGAGATGCCGGTAATTCGAAAAAATTGCATCATGAATTCAGGAAAAGGGTATCGAAGACCTAATGAAAAAGGATATGCTGGAAAACAAACCCATTCGGTGGAAGAAACATCCGATCGGATTGACCGATCGAATGGTCTAAAGACCCTGTTGTCAGGGAAAGCGCCGGAGGCTCTTAAAGCTGCAATGTCTGCGTTGTCAAAAGCGCAGATCTCCTTTTCGGGATTTTTAAGGAGATTCTGCTGGGTGAAGGTCTCGGCATCCATTGCAAGTAAGGTGAAGTAAATTGATAGAAGGAAAATCAGAAATGGAGAATTACCTGAAGGTTCTGTTGAAGATATCTGCTTTTCAAACAAGAAAAGAGAAGATATAGGGGCATTGTGGATCTCCATTGAGTAAAAAACGCGTTGGAAGTTACGATGTGATCTTGACCGTCGCTTCGTTTTAAATGCCTTGAGTTATGGGATAAGATTTTTGAAATATATCCGTTGGATTGGTATACCAACCGATATATTTGGGGACAATTGTTATGGGTCATTTTCTTTGCATACATATCCTGACCAATATCCTGCCTTTGTTTGTTTATTTGTGACCAGGATGCTGGAAGAGGATATTGCTAACATCTTGGGCGATATCCTGAGGTTTATTGAATTAACCACGTGCAGGTTAAAGGCTGAGACTTGCTAACGGTCAAGTGGACTTCTTCTCCTAAAGACTCGGACGAGTTTGTTGAAGGAGAGACGTTGAGCCCGAAAGACCAGGTCTACAACGTTCGATGAAGGAATATTCGGTGGATCCCGGAAGTTTAGGATAGTTTGTTACATTATCTTTACTATAAATAGATGGGGGCGGATCAGTTTAAGGCACACAATTTTTCACTAACACTCTCGAACACTTTCACTCTCTAGCTCATTGCAAACACCACACTTGTATTCAAATTTCATTGTAACACATAGTCGATCCGCACCACATCCTGCACTGTATCCTGACGTTTGAAGTAATAAGAAGAACAAGGCAGCTGCGATTGTCAGCTCCCGAGGTTTTATGCCGGCGATCTAGATTGATCAAGGGCTTTCCTCGTACATCTCGTGTCGTTTACTTTACTTTTGCTCATAGTTTGATCGTAGATACAGCTCAATATCCTGAGCCGTATCCTGAATACTGATTTTCTAAATAACTAAACAAGAATATTTTTCACACACATTTCTAGTACACTACCTCACTTAACTAATTTGATCACTAAATTGCTTAGGTAATTTTTTACCAAAACAATCTCCATTTTTAATCATTTCACCCACACCAAAACATAAACTTTTAGAAAAAGAAAAAAAAAATTCAGAAAAAATAAAGGATCCTCAAGATCATCTCTATATTTAAGTATTTCCTTTTTATTTGTTCTTGTAAAGCCTAAAAATAAAGGCTTGTTTTTTATGTTTTGATGCAAGAAATAAATCAATAAAATTCAGTTCTTTTGATCTTCTTTGATTATCATTTACAACATGGTATCAGAGCAGAGTTTTGATCCGTGAAACATCTTTTCATCTTCTACAATCAATCACAACAAAATCAAAACAAACCCGGAAAAAAAAACCCAAAATCAAAATCAAACATCAAACCTGTCGCTTTTGATTCTTAGCCCTCAACCTCTTCCCTCTTCGCCCAATCCGTATCAAAACAACAGTAGCAGCTGCCGCCACATCCATCCTTATCCGCAAAACCCTAAAGCCAACCACGAACATAGAACCAACCTTAAACCCTAAACCGTTACGATAATGACAACCGAAACCCTAAACACTCCGGCGTCTGAATCGCCATCCAACGGCACCGGCACCGGCGAGTCAAATCCGCCAGAAAACTCCGCAACCGTCGGCCATCAATCTCCCGATACAAAACCACCAGCCGATGACGAACAAGGAGAGAAACGAAAACGAATGGAAACAAAAAAAGAAACCATTTCCGTTCATCCGTTATGGAAAACGAGTCTCTGTTCGTACTTCCGGTGAACCAGCGCCCCGTGTAGCCACGGCGAAACATGCCGGTATGCTCACGGCGAAGCGGAGCTCCGGATCCGACCGGACAACACTTGGGATCCGACTTCTGAGAAGGCGAAGAAGATGAAGGTGGAATAGAAGCTTCTAGAGATAGAGATGATGGAGTTATGATGAAGGATTCAGTATTGGATGAAGAATGTTCTGAATCTGCACTTGATAATTGTTTTGTGAATCTTCTGATGAAGTGGAGTGCTGATAATTTAAAAAAGTTTCTTATTGATCAGGGAGTTGAATACAATTCAGCAAAGACAAGGAAAGGGATGGTTATAGGGCTCGTAAGCTTTGAAACAGTAGAGCAAGTGAAAGCTGCAACTTTTCATTGAAATAAAAAAAACAAAAATAGGAAACAAAAAGTTACCATGTCGACGGTAGCCAAAAAAAAACATGAACGTTTCCACTCAAAAAAATCAAAACCAAAACCCAAAAACCCCAAAACCAAAAATCCCTAGATCAAAACAAATGCCAAGACCCAAATGGCCAAGTTGAATTTTTTCAACTTGAGGGGAAACCAAAACCAAAAATAGGCTGCCATGTCAAGAAGACGGTAGCCTCAATCAAACCAAAAGTTACCATGTCGAGAGGCGGTAACTCAATAGCTCAAACTACCATGTCAAGGAGACGGTAGCCAAACAAAAAAAAACAAACATAATCAAAACCCAAAATCAATCCAAGTTGAATCGTGGCAATCCCACAATTCAACTTCAGGGAGAGTGTTAGAAAAAGAAAAAATAAATAATTCAGAAAAAATAAAGGATCCTTAAGATCATCTCTATATTTAAGTATTTCCTTTTTATTTGTTCTTGTAAAGCCTATAAATAAAGGCTTGTTTTTTATGTTTTGATGCAAGAAATAAATCAATAAAATTCAGTTCTTTTGATCTTCTTTGATTATCATTTACAACATAAACACATTTCACACAATCTACATCTTTCTCAAATGGAGTTCCCTACGGATTCGACGTTTCCGATGTCTAGCGATAGCGATACCGAGTCGTCTTCCGACAATGAGACGCTAAAATATTTTGTGTCGGTGTCTAACGAACTTGATACTAGTTTGTCCCGCCCAAAGAAGAAGATGGTAGACCGTGATCGTATACGTGCCAACGAAGTGTTAATGAACGATTATTTTGTGGAAAATCCGCTCTAGAATGCCGAAACGTTTAGAGATCGGTTTCGTTTATCCACTGATCTATTTTGTTTAGAGATCGGTTTCGTTTACCCATTGATCTATTTTGTGGAAAATCCGCTCTACAATGCCGAAACATTTCACACAATCTACATCTTTCTCAAATGGAGTTCCCTACGGATTCGACGTTTCCGATGTCTAGCGATAGCGATACCGAGTTGTCTTCCGACAATGAGATGCTAAAATATTTTGTGTCGGTGTATAACAAACTTGATACTAGTTCGTCCAGCCCAAAGAAGAAGATGGTAGACCGTGATCGTATACGTGCCAACGAAGTGTCAATGAACGATTATTTTATGGAAAATCCGCACTACAATGTCGAAACATTTAGAGATCGGTTTCGTTTACCCATTGATCTATTGTGTTTAGAGATCGGTTTCGTTTACCCATTGATCTATTTTGTGGAAAATCCGCTCTACAATGCCGAAATGTTTAGAGATCGGTTTCGTTTACCCATTGATCTATTTTGTGGAAAATCCGCTCTACAATGCCGAAACGATTAGACTCCGGGTGAAGATCAAGCGACTTTCAAGAATCGAACGCACTAAACAAAGCTTCCACATTGATCTATTTTGTTTTAGTTAATATGTAAACTCTTGAAATTACATTACATTTTGAAGGTTTAATTAGTAGGATGATGAATTGAATATTTTGATCATGTATGATCGTAAACCCAACAAAGTTTTTGTAAGCTCGCATTTTTGTAATTAATGCGTGTTAAATATTATAAATTCTGATATTTTAAGATGGGTCTTACATTTGCTGTATATAAATAAGTATGTACATCACCCTGTTATACCATTTTGCAGTTAAAATGGTTAGAAAAGTTATTAGTCAGTATACCCTTTCTGAGAGGTAGTTTCATACTAGATGAAATCAATGTATTCCTGGGAAGGTAAATATTTATGCTTGGAGAGTTGTGATGGACTCTAGTTCAACATCTTTTATAGAAGATGAAATCAATGTATTCTTAGGAAGGTAAATATTTATGCTTGGAGAGTTGTGATGGACTCTAGTTCAACATCTTTTATAGAAGATGAAATCAATGTATTCCTAGGTAGGTAAATATTTATGCTTGGAGAGTTGTGATGGACTCTAGTAATCTAGTTCAAAACATCTTTTATAGAGCTTAGTGCATTATGTTCTCTTTATGTGATTTTGAGGTGGAAATCTCTTTAAAAAGCTCTTGAGATTTTATACATTCCCCAACCTCCCTCAATCACTCACTGTCACTGATTCACTCAAACAACCACCACTGAAAATCATCAGAACCACCATGGAACCAACCGAACAACCACCACTTCAAGTGCAGAACCATGAGCTGCTACGGAAAAGGCCCATTTGGCAAATCGTAATGGTATCTGCCATAGCCGCTGGGATACAATTTGGCTGGGCTCTCCAGCTGTCACTGCTTACTCCGTATGTGCAACTAATTGGTGTACCCCACGTCCTTCATTTGACTCTGCGATCCTTTATCCGGCTTGGTTGTCCAACCTATTGTTGGATACTATAGCGACCGATGCACCTCCCGCTTCGGCCGCCGCCGTCCCTTCATCGCCGGTGGAGCGTTCCTGGTCGCCATCGCTGTATTCTTAATCGGATATGCAGCTGACATTGGCGTCTCTACTGGTGATAAAATTAGCGCACCAAGGAAGCCGCGTGCGATTGTAGTCTTCGTGTTTGGGTTCTGGATCCTGGACGTAGCCAACAACATGTTGCAGGGCCCCTGCAGAGCGCTCCTGGCAGACCTAGCCAGTTCGAATTCCACCAAAATTCGAGCTGGGAACACGTTGTTCGCCTTCTTCATGGCTGTAGGGAATGTGCTAGGATACTCAGCCGGGTCCTACACCCATCTGTACAGGATTGCCCCCTTTACTAAAACTGATGCATGTGACATCTTCTGTGCGAATCTAAAAACATGTTTTTAATTCTCGGTCGCGCTTTTGATAAGCATCATGTCGCTGGCTGTTTGGGTCGTTTCAAAAGATCCCTATGTACTAGAGGCGGCAGTTGAGAACGGTGCGACTGGGAAACAACAGATGGTTGGGGCCTTAAAAGAATTGTCAAAGCCCATGTGGATTTTACTGCTGGTCACTTTCTTCAACTGGCTGGCATGGTTTCCGTTTTTGTTATTTGACACGGACTGGATGGGCAAAGATATATATGGAGGGAAGCTGGGTGCACAGCTGTACAACCGCGGTGTTCTTGTCGGGGCACTGGGTTTGATGTTAAACTCGGTCGTGTCGGGTCTGGCGTCACTTTGCATTGAGCGTTTGGCTCGGTGGGTTGGTGGTGTAAAGCGGCTCTGGGGTGGTATGAATTTTCTGTTGGCGGTATGTCTGGCGATGACATTGGTTGTGACACACATGGCTAGGTTCGAGCCAGAGTTTACTAAGGCGACACCTAAGCCTGGTGTCGTCGGCTTAGCTTTGGCTACATTTGCCGTTCTTGGTGCCCCGCTCGCAGTGAATAAATTTTCAGTTAAAATTTTATCATTTATAAAATTATGTTACTAGATTTTATCATTTTCTTTGTTTGAATTAGGTGACTTTCAGTGTTCCATGCGCTCTGGCTTCTATATTCTATAACAACTCTCGAGCTGGACAAGGTAAATTCTAACTTGTATTATTCTAGTTAAATGACTAAAAATACAATTTGTTTAACTATTAAATTCCAATCTTATAACTTACAGGTTTGTCACTCGGTGTTCTGAATCTTGCGGTTGTCATACCTCAGATACAAACAACTCTGTTTCAAAACACGAAATTTTTAAGATTTTTATATCATGGGTGCTAAATTTTAATTCCCTTTCTTTCACAGATTGTGGTCTCCTTGCTGAGCGGGCCGGGTGTTCAAGATCGGATTATCCGGTTTTCGGATATCCGAAAACCGGATATCCGAAAATTTCGGATAGTGAATATTGATATCCGAATCCGTATCCGAAATTTCGGATATCCGATTTTGGATATCCGATTTTCGGATATCCGATTTTGGATATCCGATTTTCGGATATCCAAAATTTCGGATACAGATTCGGATATCCGAATTTATAAAAAGAATCAAAAAATCTGTTTCGTATATAGATTAAAACTAAACTTATATTCGATTTTCCAAATTTTCAACATTCAAAATTAAAAACAATCATAAATTCACACGAATACAATTATTTACTATTTTTTTACTAATTTTTACAATACTGCAAACTAAATATAATGCTCATATACTATATATATTTATAAAAAAAAATAATTAGTTTTTGGATATCGGATTATCCAAAATTTTTGAAATTCATATCCGAATCCGAATCCGAAAATTCGAATTATCCGGTTTTCGGATATCCAAAATTTCGGATATTTCGGATACGGATTTTAGGATATTTCGGATTCGATTTCGGATCCGGATTTTTTTGACACCCCTACGGGCCGTGGGACTCGCTAATGGGCGGTGGCAACATGCCTGCATTCACGGTGCGAGCCGTGGCTGCTGCTGTCAGTGGAACTATCTCATTCACCATGCTTCCTTCACCACCACCAGACGTCCTTGCAACGGTTTCCGATGGCGGCGGGATGCATTAGAGTAACAGACTTTTCTGTACAGGGGGTTACAATTAATGTAACTTTACATAAACAAACGTACGTTAATAACATTTCTTTGGTTTATGTATTGCAAACCCTGTAACAAGTTTAACTTGCTAATGATAAGCTAGATATTTTTACCAATGAATATTTGTTTTGAGTTTTTTCATTAAAGTTTATTATAAAAAAATAAATAATAATCAAACTAAAAAATTCTGTATATATTAAAAAGAGTACATCAGTTTATTAAATTAAGTAATGTATCGAATTGATATAATAAAGTAATTAATCTAAAATATAACAATAAAGAAGCAAAAGCCAATTAGTAACAATTAGTATTTTTGTATTACATTTTACTAAAAATCCTAATAACAACATCATAGCATAGTTGCAGCCGCATAAGGGGAGTGGGGGCGGTCCGTTATGGACGCCCCACCATGCGTTGAAATACCACGAACACCGCCGCCACCTCCATGATCACGAGTGATAGCTTGGACGCGTTGATATTATCACGCGTTGAAATGTTTTGAAATTTGAACGTTGCACATGTTTTTGACCGTTATATTCAACGGTAATATATTAAAAAAAAAAAAAAAAACCCTTTAAACATTTTATCAATATATATCTCCATTTTTAACCATTTCACCCACACCAAAACATAAACACATTTCACACAATCTACATCTTTCTCAAATGGAGTTCCCTACGGATTCGACGTTTCCGATGTCTAGCAATAGCGATACCGAGTCGTCTTCCGACAATGAGACGCTAAAATATTTTGTGTCGGTGTATAACGAACTTGATACTAGTTCGTCCCGCCCAAAGAAGAAGATGGTAGACCGTGATCGTATACGTGCCAACGAAGTGTCAATGAACGATTATTTTGTGGAAAATCCGCTCTACAATGCCGAAACGTTTAGAGATCGGTTTCGTTTACCCAAAGAATTATTTTTAAAGATTGTTGGAGACATCGAAGCAAGCGAGGAATGGTTTCGAGAACGTTACGATGCGAGGGGCAAACCAAGTTTCACGCCGATACAAAAATGCACGTCCGCCATTCGCCAACTAGCGACAGGTAACCCTCCCGATCAATATGATGAATACCTAGCTATGGCGGCCAGAACTTCACGTGAATGTTTGCAATTTTTTTGCAACGCGGTCATTAAGTTGTATGGTAAAGAGTTTTTACGTAAACCGACGAGTCACGACATCTCACGTATTTTCGCCGCACATGAGGCTAGATGGCATTTTCCAGGGATGCTCGGTAGCATCGATTGTACACATATCGAGTGGAAAAATTGTCCAAGAGAGTTGCAAGGGGCGTATGTTAGGGGTGACATCAAAAGACCAACCATCATACTAGAAGCGGTGGCGCCGAATGATTTATGGATTTGGCATTCGTATTTCGGTGTTCCAGGTTCAAACAACGACATCAATGTGTTGCACACGTCGCCGTTGTTTCAAACCGTAACGGATGGTACCGCACCTTCCTCTTCTTTCTATGTTAACGGACGACATTACAAACGAGGCTTTTTTCTTGTGGATGGTATCTACCCGTCATGGTCTGTTTTTGTGAAAGCTCCCTCATTTCCTGTCGAGGCTAAAGAAATCGTGTTCAAAAAATTGCAAGAATCGGCAAGAAAAAATGTTGAGAGGGCATTTGGTGTTTTAAATAGTAGATGGGGTATACTACACCGACCGGTTCGTGCGATCAACAAGAAAGCAATACATAGCATAGTGTATGCATGTATCATATTGCATAATATGATAATCAAAGAAGATGGACGTGCAATATCCCCGGATTGGGTGCCGGATCCTCTTACACAAGTTCAAGTTCCACAAAATATCCAACAAGAATTGCGTAATGAAGAAACTCACTTTCGGTTGAGATACGATTTAATCGAACTAGTAGGTTCTCTAGGTTTGGAGTTTCATGAGTCGGACGAGGAGTAGGTTTTTTTTTCAATTGTAGCCTAAAATATTTCTAGTAAGTTAATTTGAACTAGTATGTTTTAATTTTAATGAAATTTATAATTTTAGTGTTTTATTGTTAATTTCTAATTTAAAATAAAAAATTAAAAAAATTTGTGAGTGATAGAATTCTATCACTAGTGATGACCACCGCCACTACAAAATGGTTGTGAGTGATAAAATAGTGGCTGATGACATGGCAGGAGTTGATTGGATGTTGTGAGTGATAGAATTCTATCACTAGTGACCAACCCCACTCCCCTAAGTCGGAGAATTAGATTCCAGTCACGTTACCATCTTTTTTCTGTATATCTTTCAACTTGAGTGATAATCGAAGGGTCAAAAGATCAATAAACGTCACCCTAACTCTTGGTTCAATATGAAATATGCGGGCCCTCGAAGGTTTTTGGCCTTGAGCCGTCGCCCACCTGGCACGGCGGCACATGCTCACGGCCGGCCTTGTGTGCAAGTATTTACAAGAAAAACATATACTTGTTATTATACTTTGATTATATATATCTATTATATACAGTAAGACTTTTTAATCAGCTATATTACATAACTTCAACATAATCTTGCAACTATAAAAAAAAAAGGAATTCACGAGCTTTAAATAGAATCATATACGGTTTTTTTTTATTTTTGCTTTTAACTACCTTAACTTGCATCAAGGAGTTTTTTTAACTTTTATCTTTTACATTTACCAAGTGCTCATTAATAGTCCCTTTTTTTTTAACTTTAAACTTTTTCTGTATTATTAATATCTATCAATATCACATTATTTATGTATATTTATATTTATATATACTATAATATAATTTGCAACATACCCAGGGGCGAAGTATTATGGGTGCCCGGGGGATGCACCCGTCCACCCCAATGTTTTGGTTAGAGTGTATATGGCCCGATTTTTCGTCCGAAAATTTTAAAATTATATAGGATCCCCCCCCCCCCCAACGATTATTTTTCCTAAATGATGGGTGGTTTGGTAAATATATTTTAACTCTTATTTTATTTGCTTAACCCTAGATTACCCACCACACAATAAACTTAATATCTCACAAATAGCTTGCTGATTTACATAGAAAAAGAAATTGCTGATAAGTTTGATTCGGAAGACATAATTGATGAATTCAAAAATCTTAAAGGTCGTCGGGCTGAGTTGTAATTCTTCATCCAGATTCCATTTTTCTCATATCATTAAATATATTATATATATAGGTCTTTTGTTTGATAATGGAATTCGCCCCATCGCTGTGGGGGCAATTTGGAGAAGATTAGTCTCCAAAGTAGCAATGAAGAAAGTTGGGAAAGAAGCTGTTAAGTACTTGGGGACTACCAATTTGGGGTGGGGATCCCCAGTGGGGCGGAGGCGGTGCTGCACAGCGCTAACAGGTTCCTTAATTCCTTTCATTCAGATGGCTCACTGGCCATGCCGGTTGATTTTTCCAACGCTTTCAACTTAGTTGACCATTCGGTTTTGCTTCGCGAGGTTGTAACACCTCGTAAAATTACGACCAATGATGTATTGACACGTGTAATAAGCCCTGATGAAGTCAAACGTTGGAATTTAGGGGCTAATTTTTCGAAAAATCGAAAACATTAATTATAATAGAACTGGAAGTATTAACATACCTGAAATAAGTTTCTAAATAACCTGCTACGGATTTGTATTCACAAATGAGCCACTTGTTGACCAAGTGTAGCCGTTTGAATAATTAATTGAAAGTTTGCGCAATGAAGGGTTAAAAGCGTCAACATGTTAATTTTTACCTCTGAGTGACCTTTTAACAAACCGGGAGCTTCATGATATTTGATAATACTCTCG
The DNA here is from genome assembly GCA_030545235.1 of Helianthus tuberosus. Classification (NCBI taxonomy): domain Eukaryota; kingdom Viridiplantae; phylum Streptophyta; class Magnoliopsida; order Asterales; family Asteraceae; genus Helianthus; species Helianthus tuberosus. Next base: position 15,321 of record JARYGA010046665.1, read on the forward strand.
GGAATGCCAACTATTGGCCGTTTAAGGTTTTTATGCCTTTAAAAGAAGTTACGCGCAACTTTGCAAGTTAGAGGGGCTAAAAGTGTCAATATGTTTAATTACACCTCTGAATGACCTTTTAGCAAACCCGAAGCATCGTGATGATTAATAATACTTTCAAGAATGCCTAATATGGGTTAGATGAGGCTTCAATGCTACTAGATGATGAGATGCCAAGTTTGCACAATAGAGGGACCTAAAGCGTCAACTTTTGAATCTACGCCCTTCGGTGACCATTTAAGCGAACGGGAGCGTAGTAACATGTATGTATAAGCTTGAGAATGATCAATATGGGCCATGGAAGGCTTTGCTATCATTAAACAGCATTTCGCGCTACTTTGCGCAACTAAAGGACTATTTGCGTCAAACGGCAAAAGTATGCCGATTCATAGGATATCGGACCTTCCGGAATATGACCATAAGTTAAACATACCCTATTTTATCTTTATATAGCTTAGATATAGGCTTAGAGGTGTTTCGTGCGCGAAAATAAACTTTTATGTCATTCAGGGACTAAAAGTGTCAAAAAGTGCACAAGTTTGCATTTTCGCGCATATCTCACATTCTGAATATCTCCGGACACCCAAAAATTTATGTAAGCACTAAAATATTTTATTTTAGTGTTCGGCTTGATAAAATTCCTTTCGTCGCGTCGTTTGGTTCGTTTTTAGCGTCCGTTCATGTTTCGTCGTAATTAGACGCACAACGTGACCGTACGGCGAAACGAACCGACATCCGACATGTTTTTGAGCATGTTTCATATCCCCTATGTGTGGGAATCATGGTGGAGCCTTGAAATGAGATTAACGGGCCTCATACGCATCAGAAAAGCCTTTTTACATGTTCAGGGACTGAAACTGCCACTTTTGGAAACATGTTTGCTGACCTGAGTTGTGAGGCGGGCCGCGTAAGGCCACACAGATCCTTACGCGGGCCGCGTAGCCTGATCAGATGCAGAAACAGCTGGTAACGGCCTGTTTCTTGCTGGCGTTCGTTCTAGATGGTTTCCAATACCCCCAAACTCGATACTAGGGGCTGCACATGGTATGTTAAAACCACTTAACACTTGTCATGATCTGAATATAGCTCCCCGACAATTTTCGCGATCCTACGAGGTCCCAAAAAGTATATAAGGAGGTGGGTTTTTCACTTTCACTCACACCACATTCCATTTCTGATTGCTCTCTCATTCTTGGAGGATCTTGAACTCTTTTGAGAACCTCCCTAAGTCCCTTGGACTCTGGTAAGTATCCTTTCGTGCTTAGTTTATTTCGTTTAGCGTTTTAAACCGAAAAGTCAAGCGTTTGGATAAACGCTTTGACTTTTAAACGGTTGAGCCATTGCTCGTAACGAACGGGGCTACGTGACCATAATTAGGTAGGTGTTAAACCCTCAAAAGGGCACCTCCTAATTACCACGTTTACTTAGTTTAATTGTCGGGTCAAATAAAAGTCAAACGGGTTTGTTTTAAATAAAATCCATAACTATTTCATAAAGATCAGTTTTCCCACTTTAATAACTTGGTAAATATTAGTTGAACATGCCTAAGCATGATTCAACCCGACAATTCTAAGTATAGACTCGGTTCGGAACCAAAAGTCGCAAAACTTTGACTTTTGCTTTGACTTCAGTTCTGACCCGATTTAGGTGGGTTTAGACATGCCTTAAAGTCCCATTAGGACCTGATTACATGATTTTATAAGCCTCTGTGATTGGTTCATTGATTGTCCGATTCGTTTGCGCGTTTCCGTTAAATGCTTAATGTTGACCATAATGCCCTTATACCATAAAACGAGAATTTTGGAAATATGAAAGTACAATAATCTTTGTTACTGATTATTAAACATGTTCCTAAATTTTCACATCAGTTGGAGGTCTAGATTAGGAGTTATGCTTAATGACGTAATTAGAACGCTTCTTAGTAATTAAACGGCGTCATTAGCATAAAGCCTATCTAAACCCAATTTTTGACACCAAACTTTTACCCACTGATGTAATATAATATTTTGGGTTTTTTGAAGATTTTTAATTATTTTTAAACTGATCATAAACTAGGATTATCGCCTTGATTCGGTAAATACCGAATATACCCTTTTAGGCCATAAAATGAGTTTTACAAATCCTTTTGACACCAATCCAATTGCTACTGATTTTAAATAATAAATGAAATGTTTTGAACCTTGTGAACTGATCTGGAAACTCAGATTCCTATTTTTACCCGTAAATCGCTTAAAACGACTTTATAAGCGTATTAAACGCATAGTAAGGGTTTAAAACCATTTTGTCACAAAGGACTTAACACCAACTAATATGACCTGTTAAAATAAGTTATTTTGCTGATTAATTCAGACCCGAATCACAAAAGTGTAATTAATCTCTTTTATAATCTTTAAAATGACCAAAATACCCCTACGGGGCTTAATTAGAGATTTAACTCGTTTTGGGCATAATGGAAGGTATCCTACTAATATCACAACATATTTAAGGCATATTAACTTAGGAAACCTGTTAGGACCCTTATGAGTAACCGTTACGCTTCTTGCGCGTTCGGTTAGGTTTATGTAACTAGTTTGCATAAATTAGCCGAAACGGGTCAAACCTTATCGTTATTATCTCAAAATCCAGAATGTGTTTCGATTACCCATATTATACAAGTCTTTAAACTTGTCGGGTCTAAATCACATTCTATTCCGGTCTTCGCTTTATCATGCGTTTGAACCGTATCTTCCTCTTGAAAACTAATCGGTCTAAGTCAAGGCTTAATTAAAGACCCGTTAGGATTCTAATAGGTTATTAAAAACCTTCATTCCAGATTTAGGAGCCCAGTAAAAGCTATCTGTACTTGCTGATTTGATACGGCTGGGATTGAATTTATATTTAGCTCAGGTAAATACTTTTAACTTATTTTCCCTTATACGGGCTTGGGGTACGGTATATAAAATACCGCTTGGTCGGGCATTCGACCTTAATCGTTTGGTGGTTAAGTATTATCGAGATGACCGTTTAAATTGTTTTGTTTGCTTAAAGCCTTTGGGGGGTTAATGATCATGTCCTGGATATCCCTGGCATCATTTTACGAAATGGCCACGACCTAAGCACGGGGCGTAGGCGTACGCCCGTCGGTGTTTCATATAATTAATGTGGTGTGTCCATTGATCTTTAACCCGGCACGAACCGGGCTACTGAACGCATAAGAAACATGTAAATCTTTTACGGGTATTATATTCAAATAATTATCCCAAGTTATAAAATATTATTTGTGCCATGTGCATTCAAATCAATCATTTTTAAACCCTTTTCAAAATGAGTCGGTTGATTGTATTTACCAGTGTAAAGTGACGTATTTTCCCAAAAAGGCTAAGTGCAGGTACTAATCGGAATAGGCTGGCTACTCCTAGCATCAATAAAGAGTCTCGCAAGCTTAGATGCCTAAAGTCTGTTGAACAGTGTTATTTTTATTTTCGATCCGCCTGTGGATCCTTAACTTCCGTTGTAATACTTTGATGTTACATTATTTCGGATTGTAATATATTTATCCTTTTGCTTCCGCTGTACATTTATATATTGTGTTGTTTGACTATGATGATATCAACTACGTCACGTTACTCCCTACCGGGCCCACTGGTAAAGTGTGGAAATATCGGGGTGTGACAGGTTGGTATCAGAGCCAACATTGAGTGAATTAAACACTAGCTTTTTGTGTTTAATCTCAATGACACATTAGCACATTCCTTGACCTTCTGAGTCTAGACTTAACATAGGAATATTCTCAATCCTCATCTGTAAATTTTTGCTTCCAATTTTTTTATATTGGATACGTCGCCAAGCGAAGAAGTTGTAATAGGGATTCTCCACATCCGGAGCCTTGAAATGCTGAGCTTCGTACCACGGCCAGGGTGAAACGTGCAACCAAGGATAAAGCATTCAGAAATAAAATGAAGAAGGAACTCCTTTTTGCTGAAGATCGTTTCCTTAATAGTCCTTCTAAGGACATATTTATTTTTCAGTCCCTTCAAGGACAACATTATTCCTTTCAAAGTCCCTTTTAGGGCAAACCTGAAATTTTTATTTTATAGTGGAATGACTGGATTTTCATCCTAAACACGAAATATGACATAAATGAAAAAATAACATTCCTTTTATAAGATCTACCATTATAATAAAATGGCAAAATCTAAAAAGGACAAAACCTAGCCACGTGTCATTTTAAGACCGGGCCAAGATGGCAGTTCCATAACTAGATTCAGATCCATATTAACACCTCAATTTAGGATTGTTCTACGTTAAATATTAAAAAAAATCTTAAAGGTACGACCTAGCCTATATGTCCTTCCAGACGTGGCCAAGATGGTAAGACCTATTCCAGAGATTCAGATCCTTGTTAACACCTAAGAACGTGTTAACACTCTTGACAAATGTGATTCGAGAAAATCACAACAGTCATCCTTATATTGGATTTTTCCAATTTTCTTGTCTAGCCAAGTGATTTAGAAATCATGGCTTAAATCATCAAATAAAGATGATCATATTGTTAACACTTAAGAACGTGTTAGCACTCTTGACAAAAGTGATCTGAAAAAATCACAATAGTCATCCCTATATTGGAATTTTTCAGATTTCAGATTTAGCGTAAATGATCAATAGGAATCATGACTAGTAAACGTCGAACATGATGTACGCATCAAAACATCCATTTGGGATGTATACCTACGGGAAAAGGTGTATACATGAAAAGATAGTTTTTATTTCATAAATTCTTGCCAAGACAATGAACTAAGAAATTTTCCGATCCAAAGGAATCATCGAGTATGTTTTAGATTTTTCCCTAGTGACAAGGCCCTGTGCCATCAAGAGTCCTTTGGAACAAGCCCTTGTGCTATATAAAATGTCAGTACGACATTGACGGTCGCGATTTAGGTCCCCTGTCTACTAAATATGAAGGATCCTATTCCGTTTACTCGCCAAAGATGGTTTATTTAAAAACCTAGGCAAAACATAATTAAATAATTTAAATACTATCTATTGGCCTATATGGTTTATTTACACCATAGCTATTTAATCATCAAATTCGACAATTCGCTATATAATTAAACAAATTATTACTACTTGGTTTGTAGCCTTCAAAGCTTCACCATGGCTGACTCCTCTGAAGCTCACAATCGTCCAGTTGATCAGAGTGATGATGTAAGACTGAACTTAACAAGCACCGAGTTACAGGCTATGTTAGATACAGCCATAAACAACGCTGTGGATCGTGTACTGAAGGATCATAAGCGAAAGTGCAAAAATACCCCAAATAAAGGTTGTAAAAAGGGTAAGACCGGTTCAAACTATAACCAGTCCAAGCCAAAGGAGGCAAAACCCGAATGTAAAACCTGCAAGAAGAAGCACTTCGAAAAATGCTTCTATGATCAGACCAGGGGATGTGTCATCTGTAAGGAGATGGATCACAAGACCCATGAATGCAAGGACCTGAAGAACAACCAGCGGTTAGGTGAAAAAACCAAATGCAAAATCTGTAGGAAATACCACCTCGGGAAATGCAGATTTGAATCTCAGCCTTCACCTTGTGGAATCTGCAAGTCCAAGGGGCATAAGACCTTGGACTGCAAGAAGATGGAGGACGCAACCTGCCATGGTTGCAATGAAATAGGGCACATCAAAACTAATTGCCCTAATAAAACCAAGAAATCTGGCGAGGCTAAGAAGACCAAAACCGGAAACTCTCAAATGGATACTCAAGAGGCTATTCAGGATGACAAGGTCACAACAGGTACTTTCTATATCAATAACGCTCATGTTAGAGTATTATTTTATTCAGGTTCAGATAAGTCTTCCGTAGACAATAGATTTTGTAAATCATTAAATCTGCCTGTTAAAACTCTAAGCGTTAAGTATAAAGTAGAATTGGCCGATAGTACCTCAGAGACTGCTTCAGCAATATTAGATGGATGCTTTATATCCATTAGGAATCATTCTTTCCAATGTCCTAGTTTCCGTTAAAATAAGAAGGGCTCAATATAGTGGTAGGAATGAATTGGATGTCTTGAAAATCAAGCCCATATTGTGTATAATGAGAAGCAAGTAGTTATCAAGACTCCTTAGGGGAGCCTTTGACCAGTCAAGGAGATACTGGGCATGGCGTGCCCAAGCACTTGTCGAATTTGGTATTTAATACCAAAAACTTCGAGTATGGAAAACTCAGAAGAGACAAACAACAGTCGCGATGCTGGGGATGCGACAAATGTTAATAATGAATCCAATGTGAACCTCAAATGTTAATGGAGTAAATCTCCAGAACTATGATTAACGCAGCTGTTAGAAAGGCTACGAGATAAGTCATAAAAAGATTCAGGAAGCTGAACGCGGTTTGCTTTAAAAACGCATATCGCTGCTCATGAGAAGAGCTATATTTATACTTAAATTGCGAAGAATAAACCCAGCAGAATCATGTATGGCAAGGAGCCCCATTCGTTTTAGGATGTACTTAAAAGTACTTCGTCTCTTGGAAGTCAAGAGACTTCAATAATAAAAAGGGGGCCATCGATTGCAAGAGATTGTTAGACAAGATAGAAACCATTAAGTATATCAGCGGTTATGCTGGAGAGGACACGGTGAGATATGCACTGCGGTCGTTAGAAGGCATACCCTAAATTAGTGAGGACATTAATGAAATCCTCAAGAAGGATCCTCTTATACATCGTGGGATGGTCCAAGTTTTAAGGACCTTATTAGAAAAACCTAGTATCCGCTTCGCGAAATGGGAAAAAGATGGAATAAGAATTTTCTGACTCTCGCCATAAAAGTTCTAGATTGTCGACAGTAAGTCGCAAATTTTAATTCATTGGCTGAGTTAGTGCTCTATTCAATTTACCCAAAAATCTAAGCTTGATGCAAATGATTATTGGTGGTTAGTATCGAAAATAAGAGGGCGCATTAAGGTTTCAAAGCCTGCTCATTATAAACCCATTTTTGATCTATCTCAGCTACTCACGTTGTATAGACTAAGAAACAACCAGTCAAAGCTGAGACTACCCTAAAATTTGTCAAAGATTTTGCAGCTAAGTTTAAAAAGGGATTAAGAATGGAGGCGTTTAACCCTCCTGATGAATAATTAGGGGTAGCTCACGTTAATAATGACACCAGATAAAACCCTTATTGTGATTTGATTTCTAGGAGATACGTTTGGGTTCAGATGCTGCTAAGTCTCTCATAAGATCTTAAGCTTAGCAAACTTTTGAAAATTTTCCCGTAAGAACCCCAGATATTAAGTGTAAGATAAAACTTACGCGTGAAATCATAAGAACCATTCCTTATGTTCCTATTATAAACCTTCAAGCATAAAATTTTAGAAGTATTCTCTCTCTAGGTGTAATGCGTCAGCATTTAGAGTTGATATCCCTTTGATCTCTAACGATTGCGAATACCAAACAATAAAAAGCGCCATATGAGGATTGGTATATCCTAATATGTTCCATAGATTGCTTCCATGCCTGATTAGTATGGAGGTTTAATGCACGGAACCACAAAAAGATACCCCGAGGGTCATACGGTACTAAAGTCAACTAATGCTATTCAAAGAAGATATCCAGGATGGAATTTTCCAAGTAAATGTTTCCGGTTAAGGAAATTCGAGGAATTGTAACATACAGGTGTCACTTATTTGACACAAGCATTGATGGATGAATTGGAGTCTGAGATTTGGAAATCTCTGTAATCTCCTTGTACCTAAGTAACTTCTCATAAGTTTTCCCTGCTTACCTCCTGAGAGGCAGGTAGAGTTAAGATTAACATCCCGCTGTGGGCTGGGGTATTGTGAAAACTCCATGTTGATTTTGGAATAATCGAAACCCTGATTAAGTAGGTTTTAAGACATAGGCTCATATAGCCTGACTCAATACTTTGAGGGTTTTATATTCTTGAATAAGAAAGACGGTAGACGGTTCATTTTGCTTATGCATTGATTACCGCAACCCTACTTAGGCAACAATAAAGGATCGCCATCAGCTGCCCAGGATCGTCGAATTGTTCGACTAGCGGCAAGGATTAGCTATTCCTTAAGATTAGTTATGAGCAATGGTTGGAATAACCATCTCACCTTAAAATAAGCTTTTCTATAATAATTGTTAAGTAAGTATCAAGGCTGCTCCTTTAGAGACCTTGTATAGATGGAATGTTAAACATCTATTAGTAGACAGAAGATTGGTAAGTCCAATTATCAGAATCTGAAAGTTGCCTTGGAGACAACGAATAAGATCAAACAAATCCATAAACATCAGTAAGTTGCCAATATTCGGCAGAAAATTCAAGGATTGATGATAATATCAACCCTCTTAAGTTCTTGGGAAAAGAATAAGGTTCAACAAAGGATATCACCCTGGAAAGGTGTGCCAATTTGATTATCAGACTAGTTAAACTCTGAATATATAGAATCATTCGAAGGAATCGAATGTATCAAGATCAAATAGCTTATATGCTAAAACCTATTTAAAGAACTTGGTGGAACTCGCAATGCATTACACACTAATGATTTAAGGACGTGTTCCACCAATAAATCAAGAGGCAATATCACGTAATGATATGCAGATTTTTGATATAATGAGAAACCATAACGATTTAGGGTCGACAGGTTAAGAAGCTCCAAAAAGGATACATGTACCTATTTTAGAGGTCCGCATAGGAGCTTTGAGAGACTACAGATATGCTATAGCAGTTAAGTCCGTTATACGACAATAAGAACTTCCAGCATTTTAGCAAATCTCGAGGTCGAGATTTCTTTTAAGGGGGTGAGGATGTAACACCTCGTAAAATCACGACCAATGATGTATTGACACGTGTAATGAGCCCTGATGAAGTCAAACGTTGGAATTTAGGGGCTAATTTTTCGAAAAATCGAAAACATTAATTATAATAGAACTGGAAGTATTAACATACCTGAAATAAGTTTCTAAATAACCTGCTACGGATTTGTATTCACAAATGAGCCACTTGTTGACCAAGTGTAGCCGTTTGCATAATTAATTGAAAGTTTGCGCAATGAAGGGTTAAAAGCGTCAACATGTTAATTCTTACCTCTGAGTGACCTTTTAACAAACCGGGAGCTTCATGATATTTGATAATACTCTCGGGAATGCCAACTATTGGCCGTTTAAGGTTTTTATGCCTTTAAGAGAAGTTACGCGCAACTTTGCAAGTTAGAGGGGCTAAAAGTGTCAATATGTTTAATTACACCTCTGAATGACCTTTTAGCAAACCCGAAGCATCGTGATGATTAATAATACTTTCAATAATGCCTAATATGGGTTAGATGAGGCTTCAATGCTACTAGATGATGAGATGCGCAAGTTTGCAAAAATAGAGGGACCTAAAGCGTCAACTTTTGAATCTACGCCCTTCGGTGACCATTTAAGCAAACGGGAGCATAGTAACATGTATGTATATGCTTGAGAATGATCAATATGAGCCATGGAAGGCTTTGCTATTATTAAACAGCATTTCGTGCTACTTTGCGCAACTAAAGGACTATTTGCGTCAAACGGCAAAAGTATGCCGATTCATAGGATATCGGACCTTCCAGAATATGACCATAAGTTAAACATACCCTATTTTATCTTTATATAGCTTAGATATAGGTTTAGAGGTGTTTCGTGTGCGAAAATAAACTTTTATGTCATTCAGGGACTAAAAGTGTCAAAAAGTGCACAAGTTTGCATTTTCGCGCATATCTCACATTCTGAATATCTCCGGACACCCAAAAATTTATGTAAGCACTAAAATATTTTATTTTAGTGTTCGGCTTGATAAAATTCCTTTCGTCGCGTCGTTTGGTTCGTTTTTAGCGTCCGTTCGTGTTTCGTCGTAATTAGACGCACAACGTGACCGTACGGCCAAACGAACCGACATCCGACATGTTTTTGAGCATGTTTCATATCCCCTATGTGTGGGCATCATGGTGGAGCCTTGAAATGAGATTAACGGGCCTCATACGCATCAGAAAAGCCTTTTTACATGTTCAGGGACTGAAACTGCCACTTTTGGAAACATGTTTGCTGACCTGAGTTGTGAGGCGGGCCGCGTAAGGCCACACAGATCCTTACGCGGGCCGCGTATCCTGATCAGATGCAGAAACAGCTGGTAACAGCCTGTTTCTTGCTGGCGTTTGTTCTAGATGGTTTCCAATACCCCCAAACTCGATACTAGGGGCTGCACATGGTATGTTAAAACCACTTAACACTTGTCATGATCAGAATATAGCTCCCCGACAATTGTCGCGATCCTATGAGGTCCCAAAAAGTATATAAGGAGGTGGGTTTTTCACTTTCACTCACACCACATTCCATTTCTGATTGCTCTCTCATTCTTGGAGGATCTTGAACTCTTTTGAGAACCTCCCTAAGTCCCTTGGACTCTGGTAAGTATCCTTTCGTGCTTAGTTTATTTCGTTTAGCGTTTTAAACCGAAAAGTCAAGCGTTTCGATAAACGCTTTGACTTTTAAACGGTTGAGCCATTGCTCGTAACGAACGGGGCTACGTGACCATAATTAGGTAGGTGTTAAACCCTCAAAAGGGCACCTCCTAATTACCACGTTTACTTAGTTTAATTGTCGGGTCAAATAAAAGTCAAACGGGTTTGTTTTAAATAAAATCCATAACTATTTCATAAAGATCAGTTTTCCCACTTTAATAACTTGGTAAATATTAGTTGAACATGCCTAAGCATGATTCAACCCGACAATTCTAAGTATAGACTCGGTTCGGAACCAAAAGTCGCAAAACTTTGACTTTTGCTTTGACTTCAGTTCTGACCCGATTTAGGTGGGTTTAGACATGCCTTAAAGTCCCATTAGGACCTGATTACATGATGGTATAACCCTCTGTGATTGGTTCATTGATTGTCCGATTCGTTTGCGCGTTTCCGTTAAATGCTTAATGTTGACCATAATGCCCTTATGACCATAAAATGAGAATTTTGGAAATATGAAAGTACAATAATCTTTGTTACTGATTATTAAACATGTCCCTAAATTTTCACATCAGTTGGAGGTCTAGATTAGGAGTTATGCTTAATGACGTAATTAGAACGCTTCCTATTAATTAAACGGCGTCATTAGCATAAAGCCTATCTAAACCCAATTTTTGACACCAAACTTTTTTCCACTGATGTAATATAATATTTTGGGATTTTTGAAGATTTTTAATTATTTTTAAACTGATCATAAACTAGGATTATCGCCTTGATTCGGTAAATACCGAATATACCCTTTTAGGCCATAAAATGAGTTTTACAAATCCTTTTGACACCAATCCAATTGCTACTGATTTTAAATAATAAATGAAGTGTTTTGAACCTTGTGAACTGACCTGGAAACTCAGATTCCTATTTTTACCCGTAAATCGCTTAAAACGACTTTATAAGCGTATTAAACGCATAGTAAGGGTTTAAAACCATTTTGTCACAAAGGACTTAACACCAACTAATATGACCTGTTAAAATAAGTTATTTTGCTGATTAATTCAGACCCGAATCACAAAAGTGTAATTAATCTCTTTTATAATCTTTAAAATGACCAAAATACCCCTACGGGGCTTAATTAGAGATTTAACTCGTTTTGGGCATAATGGAAGGTATCCTACTGATATCACAACATATTTAAGGCATATTAACTTAGGAAACCTGTTAGGACCCTTATGAGTAACCGTTACGCTTCTTGCGCGTTCGGTTAGGTTTATGTAACTAGTTTGCATAAATTAGCCGAAACGGGTCAAACCTTATCGTTATTATCTCAAAATCCAGAATGTGTTTAGATTACCCCTATTATACAAGTCTTAAAACTTGTCGGGTCTTAATCACATTCTATTCTGGTCTTCGCTTTATCATGCGTTTGAACCGTATCTTCCTCTTGAAAACTAATCGGTCTAAGTCAAGGCTTAATTAAAGACCCGTTAGGATTCTAATAGGTTATTAAAAACCTTCGTTCCAGATTTAGGAGCCCAGTAAAAGCTATCTGTACTTGCTGATTTGATACGGCTGGGATTGAATTTATATTTAGCTCAGGTAAATACTTTTAACTTATTTTCCCTTATACGGGCTTGGGGTACGGTATATAAAATACCGCTTGGTCGGGCATTCGACCTTAATCGTTTGGTGGTTAAGTATTATCGAGATGACCGTTTAAATTGTTTTGTTTGCTTAAAGCCTTTGGGGGGTTAATGATCATGTCCTGGATATCCCTGGCATCATTTTACGAAATGGCCACGACCTAAGCACGGGGCGTAGGCGTACACCCGTCGGTGTTTCATATAATTAATGTGGTGTGTCCATTGATCTTTAACCCGGCACGAACCGGGCTACTGAACGCATAAGAAACATGTAAATCTTTTACGAGTATTATATTCAAATAATTATCCCAAGTTATAAAATATTATTTGTGCCATGTGCATTCAAATCAATCATTTTTAAACCCTTTTCAAAATGATTCGGTTGATTGTATTTACCAGTGTAAACTGACGTATTTTCCCAAAAAGGCTAAGTGCAGGTACTAATCGGAATAGGCTGGCTACTCCTAGCATCAATAAAGAGTCTCGCAAGCTTAGATGCCTAAAGTCTGTTGAACAGTGTTATTTTTATTTTCGATCCGCCTGTGGATCCTTTACTTCCGTTGTAATACTTTGATGTTACATTATTTCGGATTGTAATATATTTATCCTTTTGCTTCCGCTGTGCATTTATATATTGTGGTTGTTTGACTATGATGATATCAACTACGTCACGTTACTCCCTACCGGGCCCACCGGTAAAGTGTAGAAATATCGGGGTGTGACAGAGGTCCATCGACATTGCCCCTCTATATTCCCGTGGGTTCAATTTCTGTATGCTCAGCCTGCTAGGCTATACGTGGGAAATGACCGCATCGGGGCATTCACGGGGGTGCAACAAGGGGATCCCTTGGGACCTTTACTTTTTGCCCTAGCCTTACACCCCTTAGTGCTTCAGGTGCAGGAAAACTGTAAACTCCCATTCCATGCTTGGTACTTGGATGATGGGACGATTATCGGGGACGTTGTTCAGGTTGCTAAAGCTCTCGACATCATCGGTTCGGAGGGTCCAGCCTTGGGGCTACAGGTTAATATTAGAAAAACTGAAGTATTTTGGCCGACATGCAACGGGGTGAAGGTCCGGCCAGGGCTTTTCCCCAGTGAGATTGGGAGGCCGGAGAGAGGTGTCAAACTGCTAGGAGGGGCAGTCAGCCGTGATGCCAGTTTTATTAGTGGTCTGGCAGCTAAGAGGGCAACGCGTGCTGTTGACATTATGGGACATCTTCCCTTGTTGCGGGATCCTCAAAGCGAACTTCTCTTGCTTAAATCTTGTATGGGGGTTGCAAAGTTGCTATTTGGTTTGCGAACTTGCCAGCCCCCTTTATGGATGATGTTGTTTCATGTTTTGATAAAGGACTTCGGGAGGCAATAGAAGACATTGTCGTATGTGGGGGTCCTTTTTTTGGTGAACTACAGTGGCGGATCGCGACCTTGCCAATGCGGCTTGGTGGGTTGGGCCTTCTCTCGGCTCGGGATGTGGCTGCCTATGCCTTTGTGGCGTCCAGGTCTCAATCTTGGGAGTTGCAGGACCACATCTTACGTAACAGCGGGGTTGCTAACACTGATCCGGATTATGTCAGCACCTTGGAACGCTTGCATGAATCTCTACCTGACTTTGATATCGGCGGTTTCTCTAACAAGGACACCGCCCCTAAAAAGCCACAGAAAACTTTGGCGAATGCCCTTTGTTTTCGAATCGCACAAAGTTTGAGAGAAGATTTTCATTTGTCCCCCCGCCAGAAAGCCGTCGTTGAATGCCTACAAAGGCCTCACGCTCAGGATTTCATAACTGTTATTCCTATTGAAGGTTTGGGTCAACGTATGTCAGCGGTGGAGTACCGGTCAATCCTTAAGTACCATTTGATGATCCCCATGTTCCCGAATGATGAAACTTGGCCAGTCTGCCGTAAAGCATGCCTGGATAAATACGTGGAGCATGCGTTACACTGTAGAGAGTTGTCGGGGTTTAAGTATCGCCATGACTTTGTTCGAGACGCGTTAATGGATATTCTCAGACGAGCAGGGATCTCGGCAAAGAAAGAGACACCGGTTAATTTTCTTACAGACCCGTCGGAGGGGAGATCCACCCTACGCCCGGCTGACGTGCTAGTTTTTTGTTGGGAGGGCGGGAAACATGCTTGTGTCGATCTCACAGGTGTATCCCCCCTAGTCAGGTTCCGGGAAAATGGGTTTGTGGCGGGGCAAGCGGTACTGAAAGCAGAGTCGAAGAAGGTGGAAAAGCACGCGAAAGCTTGTGAGGATAATCAGCATGCCTTTGTCCCCCTGGCGTTTGACACGTTCGGCTCCTTGGCGCCAGAGGCAGTTCGGTTCTTGTCTAGAGTTCAGCGTGTGGTCCACAGCAACTTTTCGACCCCTCAGGGGCGAGGCTTTGTTTTTAGTAGATTAGGGTTTTCTATTCAAAAAGGGATGGCGGCGTAGTTTGTTGCTCGTCTACCTGCTATCCTTATGTAATTTGCCCTGATGATTGGAATGGAATTTCATTTTATAAAAAAAAAAACTTAAGATTTATAGTTTATTAGACAAAAAAAAAATAGTTTTTCTATGTGCAAGAACAGGTCCTTTGAATGAATGAATTTTTTTAGTTTTACTTGGAACTATTATTATTTGACCCGACATGAATCGAATAGACGAACCAACCCGACCCGAAACATAACTATAGGGAAAAAAATTTGGGTCCTATCACTTTACGCCCCCTCGAAACTTTTGGTCAAGCTCCGCCACTGAACATACCTAGACATGTTGCTGTTGTACCATTAGCATTGATGATTTTATTAGCTTTGTCTTATTGTAACTATAGCATTGCATTGCATTTGAGGTTGTACATTTTTTTCCTAGTTGTGCCAGCTTCAGATGCCACACACTCCCGAACCCTTTAGTTACGTTTGTCTAGAAAGTTGAAAACACTTTCTGAAGTGGTGTATAAGCAAAAGAGAGAAAGACTAAGAGAGAGAACCAATTGATCTGTTCCAAATTTTCATCTAAACTGAGGGTACATTGCGAATTTGTTAAACATGTCTTCAAATTAGTTGTAATTTTGGTTAACATGTTGCCAGGTGATACCTTTCACTCCATTGATCAACCAATTTAATTTATGTCGTTTTATACGTTTTTTTTTCTTCGAATTCTATTGATTTGAGTATTGATATGTCCCTAGGGTTTAATAATTGTGCAAATAGTTAATTTGCACGAGAAAATGTATGAGATTTTGACCTAGGTATAGAAATTTGGGGTAATTCAAAGCTTCAATCCTTTTTATTGTATGTGTGTGTTTTATATGAAATTTTAATTTTGATGTTGGCTATTTATGGGTTGTTATTATTTGGTTAAATAACATAATTTTATGGTGTCATTTATGAAAAACTTGTGACTTGTCATTTATGGTGCGCATTTATTTCATTTAGTATATTTACTTATATTGTATGCAATGAGAACTAATCACGAGCACACCTTGCGCTTCCGCCTACGAGCGGGTGTGACAGATTGGTATCAGAGCTTCGATTGTAGTGAACCTTTAACATTTGCAATTTTTCAACCATCGTACAATTTCAACGAAATACGTAATCGTGCGATCGAGCAAGACAATATTCATAACACTTCCGTAATAAAATCCAAGTTACACATGCCCTAACACCCCTATATAACCTAAATATTAGGTTAGAGGGGTTAAAAATGGCAAACAAACGAAAATATAAGGGTATTTTGGTCATTTAAGGGTAAATTACTTTTTGAGTCCATATGTTTTATTGGTTTTAACTAGTTGAGTCCAAAAGCAAAAAGTTTAACAACCTGAGTCCCCATAAGCATTTTCTTTAACCATTTGAGTCCAAATTTCTAACATTATTAGAATTTTTTTGGTTAAGTATTGCTAAATGACCAAAATACCCTTATAATTAAAATATAAAAAATAAATTATTATTAAATTTTTTTCTCTCTCTCACATATATATCTCTCTCAAAACTCACCAAATTCCTTTTACACAGTTGCACAATCCAACAAATATCACAAAATTCTGGATTCAACACACATCATATCCATCTCTTCTGGATTCATTTCAAAGGGACAAATCCTTTGAAAAAAAAATTCCTCCAAATTGGGAGAACAAGTAATTAAATAACAGCATATAAAGGCAATCTTAAACACCTTTAAAACGGTTTAATTAGGGTACCAAAAGGAACAAAATAAGTAAAAAGTTTGAATAATCATGATAAACACCCCATAAAAAGAACAAAACATATAGATGATGGAGTCTTACTTATCAACCCTCTCTCTGAATTTTTTCAAGAACTTTCCATCATCCTCTTCAGCATCCTTGAATATCTTGTCAAGGAACTATTGATGTACTTTTGTGTCGAGCTCTCTGACATCCAACAACAACCTCTCATAAGCTTTTTGAAACAACTTATTGGCTTTTTGAAAAGTCATAAGCTTCAAAATGATGTTTGGCAATGAGGGTGTATGTGAGGGGAAAAAACCAATAAGTCACTCCATACTGACTTTTCCAAAAAGCCAATAAGTCGATAAGTTGTTTCAAAAAGCTTAGCCAAACATGCCCTCTCTCTAGAAAGAAGAAAAGGAAAGAAGAAAAAAAGAAGTGGAAGAGAGTGAGGAAGAAAGCCAGATATGAAGGGTGAAGAAAGAGAAAGAGAGGGAGTTTTTTTATTTTTCTAAATATAAGGGTATTTTGGTCATTTAATAATACTTAACCAAAAAGTTCTAACAGTGTTAGAAATTTGGACTCAAATGGTTAAAGAAAATGTTTATGGGGACTCAAGTCGTTAAATTTTTTGCTTTTGGACTCAACTAGTTAAAACATATAAAACATAGGGACTCAAAAAGTAATTTACCCTTTATTTAAATATTTAGTTATGGATACTTTTTATTTAATCATGGATAGTTATTATACATTAACTAACGTTTACCTTTTAATTTTTTTTATATAATCGCAATTTAATTGAACTTACCGATGTTAAAAGCTTGAAAGAATATTTAAAAGAACAAGATATTTTAATTGAGTTAACATTTATAAATAACATAAAAAATTAGTACTCAGTAAAAAAAAGTTAAAAAATTAACTTAACAAAGTTTATAATTGTCATCTCAAAGTTTATTTTTTTATTTTTTTAAACACATCTTGACGAAAATATGTAGTAACACATTACGTTGTATTTTATACAACACGTGTAATAAATTGGTTTATTCAACCCGTTTAATAGACGAGTTTTTAAAGACATAATTTTTGTATTACTCAATATATAACATTGTATTTGCTCAACATGTGTAATACAAGGGTAACTAACACTAGAAGTGTTATTTAGGATTTCTTTTTTTTTCATACACTGTTGTATTTATGTTGCCCTGTGTAATACACGGAAATTAACACTAGTATTCTTACAAAATTGATGCAGCTAGCGTTAAGCCTCCGCATTGTGGAGCAAGGCGTAATACCGTAACCGTACCCCCCCCCCCCCCGGGTTTATCGGTGTGGCTAATCAGAAACCATGAAAGCAAATAATGATACCGATTCCAATAAAAAACTCGTTGAACTCTGGTGACTAAAATTATAAAAACCAAAAGTTTGTTACAAAATTCAAAACCCTAAAACTTACTATGCTTAGACCATACGTAGTGGGGCGTGATTTTAAAAAAAAAATTGAAAAAAAACGCCCTATAACGCCCCCCACCCCATTACACTAGGCGTTATGGGGCGTTATTTTTTGAAAATTTGCATGTGGGCGTTTAAATTAAAACGCTGAAGAGAGATGTGGAAGTTAGGTGGTGGCCAATGAGATTTGGACTTGTGGTCAATGGTACTGTTTGCTTTTTGACTAGCCAATCGGCATCAACTCTTTTCTTTTTTTTTTTTCTTTTTTAATGATTGGTAGGGGCATTATGGGGCATTATACCCACTACACCACTTTTGCTATAATGCCCCATCGCTGACTAGGACGCCACGTGTCGGATAATGCCCCATGGTGGGGGCATTATAACCCACTACCACTACACATGGTCTTATGAAAAAAAATAACAAAACAGAGTACACAAAAATACAAGAGTTAATTGCCCGGATGGTCCCTGTGGTTTCACATTTTTTCACGTTTAGTCCCCATCTTTTGAAAATAGCATGTATGCTCTCTATGGTTTGTCATTTTGTTACTCGGGTGTGGGTCGTCTGAATAAGTTGGGGAGATAGAACATCTTCTGAATAAGTTTTTCTTTTTGAACAACAATTTTTTTACTCTTAAATACCAACTAATCAACATATACTTGAAGAGTTATGAACTGGTACCACATTCATGACAAAAAATCACCAATGCAATTAGAGTTGTGTAACAAATCTTATTTTTATTCTAATATTTCGTCAATGTCTTGCAGCAAGTTTTTACCTATTACTTAAATTTGATTATTTATATTTACCTAAATAATCACAATAGAATATTCACCGTCCAGAATCATATAAAGAATCAAAAGTGATTTACTTAAAACATACATCCAAAACACCCCATTAAACTATCATGAGTAAAACTTAACCAGTAAAAACGAATTCAAAAGAAAAAAAAAACATAGATATGAGAAGGTAAAGCACACAAATCAAAACAGAGCAGAAACATGAAGTCAAAATTAGAGTTCTCCATTAATTACATTTCTTTAAATAAAGCTGTAACAGTCACAGATTAACAATATTCTGCAGAATTCGCCATTTACAATGGCTCCTCGTTGGAGAAGATGACCGGAGTTGCAGGTTTCCGGTGACGGAAGTAGTGGTGGTGTTATAATGAAATGGCAGTGGCGATGCTTGTCTGTGTTATGCGAGGGAGAAGAAGAAAAGGGGTGAGGGCGGTGAATGGCGGTGGCAGTGGTGGTTGTGGGTGGTGGCTGGAGGTGGCAGTGGTGGTTGTGGTGGTGAATGGCGGTGGCAGTGGTGGCAGGGGGTAATATCACAGAGTGCACAAAACACAGGGGGGTAATATGAAAGGGCATTATAGTCATTTCAGGTGGTAGTCAACAGATTAGTCAACAAATTTGAGGCCGGGGGGTAAGGTTGCAACATAACAGTAAACAGTGGGGGGTAAAATTGCAATTATTTCCTTAGGGGGGGGTAAGGGTGCCAATCACCCCTAACCAGAGGGTGTAAAATTGCAGTTTACTCTAAAGTAAAAGACCCAAGCCCATTTTGGTATCAGAGAAAATGGATTCTTAACTCATAAGCAAACTCTTTCGTGTGCGTGAGTTGCAGTTTGGAATTTATCTGGTTTAGTATAATACAAACAGAAATAAAACAGCTCTAGATTTGTATTTAGGTCTTGATCTTGAAAACCTTAATCCTCTTACAACCTTTATAACTAACAAGAACTCAAATGATGATAATATGATGCATGGCAAGATACAACCATTACATAAAAACATACATTCAAGATTTATAGAGGGAGATGTAGACAAGTACCACAAGCAGTGGCGGATCTTGCCCGTTGAACGTCCCAGTGCCGAAAGACACGGGCACTAAAAAATGCCCGGGCCGAACATAGTATATATAAAAATTTTCGATCGAAATGCGGAAAATTAGCACTACGGCCGAAAAACTTGCCGGCCCTAGCCTTCTAAGAACCGCCCCTGACCACAAGGCCTAATTTGGAGCCAACACAAGTTTCATGTGCATGTGAACATGTTTCATAATGCACGTATGCACTCAAATTCAATGGTCTTTTTTCCTTGCAATCTTGGGCTGTCTTACAATTTACAGAGGGAGATGTAGACAAGTACCAACTTTTCCTTCAATTTTTTTAGGCTTTTTTTACTTATTACATAAGGACAAAATATACAATAGCCAAAATTGGAAATTTTGTTTTAAATAAATAAATAAAAGATGACAAATTAGTTGGGTTATAGGATTGTTTACATCATAATTATGCTATGAAATATAGATGCATGATAAGTGATTTAAAGATGGGAAATTAGGTCGAAACAAGCACTCACTAATTGAGCTTGTGCTTAAATAATATTTATTATGCCCATGGCTTTATAGCCTAGTAGCATCTTAGGGGTGGGATAAGGCTTTAAAACCAATAGGTCCTGAGTTCGATTCCTAAAGGGGGTTTTCCCATATTTATTAGGTTTCCTCCTGAATTGGTGTATAAGCATTATGCCAAGTGGAGATGGATATGGATATGGTCGGGTGGTTTCTTTGGTGTCACGATAATACTCCAGTATTCCGTTAGTGATTCAAAAGTTGCCGCTCAAAAAAATAATATTTATTATATTGTTTCACAGTCCCGTCAAACAGGGTTTTTGCCCTGGGAAGACTAGGGGGCTGTTTGTTTACCTCTTAATGAGGCTCTTAATGGTTCAGACCTCTTACTGGTTTAACACTTAATGATTCAGATTGTTTGTTTCACAACCAGATGTCTGAATGCTTCAGACATTTGCCTCTGAATGGTTAAGCATCTAATATGAATTTGTCAGACATTTGCCTCTGAACGGTTAAACATTACACAAGCTCTTAATGGTTCAGACCTCTTACTGGTTTAGCACTTAATGGTTCAGACCCCTTACTGGTTCAGCACTTAAGCATTCAGACGTTACCAAACAGCCGCTCACCAAATGTATACTGGGCCTGGTATGTGGTGTATAGCGAATTGTTTGAAGGCCCAATGCAGGGTGTGGAAGACAATGCGGACTAGGCTGGCCAACTTCCTCAACAACAGTGGTCACATTCAGGCCCGTCAAAATTTTGGACCGTGCAACAGTCTTCTGGGCTTATTAATTGTGGGCCGATGGTATTGTTTTTTGATAAGCATTGAGGTCACGGGTTCGAGACCACTCCGGTTCCAATATTGGGTAATTCCAGTGCGGCTGGACCTTAGGGGGGGCTGGGGATCGAACCCGCGTGCAGGCGATACCAGATCAGGGGGAATACCATTGAGCTATCCAAAAAAATTTGGATGAAAATAGCCACCAATCTTTTGTGTATGCCTTGGGCTAACTCCCTTTGTGATCATCGGTTAGACTTCAAGCTGCGTCTATTTTTTAACATAGTTATGTATGATGGGTGTGGTAGGTTGTTTATTCATACACTTGATTTTCTTTGTATTCTTAGAGTTGGTTGTATGATTTTTTTATTTTTGGTCTCCAAAGCCTGTTTTGGATGACTTGTCAGGGGTATGCCTCCTTTGTTCGTGTAATATCTGTTTTTGTTTTATACTATTTGCCGGGCAAAGCCCTTTACCAAAAAAAAATGTAGTTGGTTGAGATTTATGTCTCACTTGAAAAAAAATGTATGATTTAAAATGTGTACAAACTTATTGTTAGAAAATGAAAAAAAAAATATGAAAATACTTATTTTTATACATCAACTTTTTTATCTATATCGATAAATATATGAGAAGAAATTGAAGAAATTGTACGAATTTAGCACACTCTTTTTCCGTATATCTTTTATATAGTTCAAGGGCAATGCACAAAATAAAACAAATTACCCATAAACAATTTTACATATGCGATGAATATATGATAAACTTGTCTTATTTATAAATATATTTTAAAATGATTATTGTCTATAAAAAAACTATACTTGTTTTATATATCTCTTTATATTGGTTAAGAGGGTTCCGCTTTTTTGATTTTTAGCTTGTAAATTTTAGAATTTTTGTTCAGGTCATTGTGTCTTTTTATTTTTCATTGTGTCTTTTCTGTATTTGCGTCATTATGTCTTTTTTTGACTCATTGTTTTTTTTCTCGACATTGTGTTATATTTTTCGGCATTGTGTTATATTTTATTTGATATTATGTTATATTTTGCGATCTATTGTTTTTTTGCACTCTACTCATTTTTAGGAGATTTTGTAACATAATTTTGCCCTTGTTAAAACTATGACAGGGAAACATTAAAAACTTTACTTATCCCGATATAGGTTTTGTTTGATTTTTAAAATAAAACTAGTATTAAGTATCCTCGCGTTGCGGCGGGGGCGAGCACTAATGTCACACTACTGTCAGCGACCACCGACACTGAAGTTGCGGTGTTAATGCGAAGAAATTAAACCGAAACGTAAAACATAGAATAAAATAACTAAGTTGATCTAGGACTCGCGCGTTACGATGAACCCGCGTCTATTTTTTCTCGTTTGACAGGTTCATCGTAATATATATATATATATATATATGTATATATGTATATATATATATATGTATATATGTATATATATATATATGTATATATATATAGGGTTAGGTTAACTTACAAATGCCCTTATCGTACATTACGTACGCTACAATCTCAGCCGTCCGATCATCTTCCCGCATTGAATTCGCATGTTGGTTTTTTAACATGCGATTTCATCAAAATTACCACATGCGAAATTGTTACAAAAAAACAACATGATATTTCATCAAAATTATCACATGCGAAATTGGTACAAAAAAACATGCGAATTCATCAAAAATTATCACATGCGAAATTGTTATAAAAAAACAAGATGCTATTTCATCAAAATTATCACATGCGAAATTGGTACAAAAACACAACATGCGAATTCATCAAAAATTATCAAATGCGAAATTGTTATAAAAAAACAACATGCGATTTTAAAATGCGGGAAGATGATCTGACGGCTGAGATTGAAGCGTACGTAATGTACGATAAGCAATATTGTACAGTACTCTTTACCTATATATATATATATATATATATATATATATATATATATATAATATCATCACCACTATACAAACCATAATGCATACATTACAACAACCATTGCATCAATATGTTGCAAATTATATTTATACAAGATTTTGGCTAAATTAATTAGATTTTTATAAATAATAATAATTTACAAATAAAACAACACAACTTTGAATGGATCAAACCGATTGAATATGGTAAGATAATGAAACCATTATTTGATTAGGGTATAACCACTTAAGCACAATTTACAACCATACATGCATACAAAACATATTGAATTTGGCAAGTTAATGAAACCATTATTATTTGATTAAGGTACAACCACTTAAGCACAACTTACAACCTATATTTGATTAATATACAACCATTTAAGCACAACTTATAACCAAAGATGCACACAAATGTTTCAAATTAATTAAGGTACAACCATTTAAGCACAACTTACAACCAAAGATGCATACAAATGTTTCAAATTAATAGTATATAAATGGGGAATTTGTGTTTAGAGTAAATTTCTATTTTAGTTCTTGAGGTTTGGTCTAAATTGTCACTTTAATCTAAATATTTTTTTTTTCTTCCCTGTGTCCCTAACTTTTCCCATTTTATGTCATTTTGATCACATTGTCTAACTCAGTCTAAAAACCTAGTTATAACCAGGGGTATTTTTGGCATTAATAAAAAAAGTTTCTAAATTGTCATTTTAGTCCAAAACCATTTTTATATATTTTTTTTTCTTTTAATCATATATATGTTATAGATATAACAACAATATACATATATATATATATATATAGTGTTAGGATTTAGAGAAAACGGGGGGGGGGGGGGAAGTGTGAGAACGGTTATGGATCGTCAGATCAAAACAATCCATGGACTAGATGGCGCGGTGGCGTTTTCGTAAATAACATCAATTTTATTATGTGGGACGCGCTTCATTAAGGGTAAAAGGGTCTTTTACCGCTCAAATTCAAAACGCCAACAAAAATGATAACACGCCACTAAAAAAATAAAACGCCATTAAATACAAAATGCCAAAGAATTAGTGATAAAACGCGTTGGAGATTATAGGAAGAGGAAACAACACAGTAACTGAAATTCAGTTATTAACATTTATTAGAAGAAATTCCCTCCTAAATTACGCGCCAAAAACATCATTATATAAACGACGTAAAATATCGCTTCCATAATCACTTCAATCTATCATTCTGCAAAAACATCTTTTACCAAAAACGCCAATTTAACCAAAACGCCAAAAATGACAACCCTCGTTTGGTGGAGATACACTCTGGCAATCAGGCGATTCGTCCTACGTTTTGACAACAGAAGGAGGGTGTATGTTAGGACGATCAAGGCAATTTTGAAGATGGAAGAAGAGGTACAAAGGGGTATCCTATCTCTTGGCATCGCTCTGGAAAATGAATGCCATGAAATACATATGCTTATGAAAGCATTAACAAGGAAATTTGGACCAATCAAAGTAGATGGAAAGCCGGACCCTGTCATGACATCATGGCGTTTTGATGATGAAACAGACATGGTGCCCGTTATATATGACAGCGGAGAGCAGGAATACTACGTGCTTGAAAACATCATGACAAAGCGGGGGCTTGGGTTCATGGAAGAATTGCACAACACCACTTGTTTGAACACAGACATGGACTCAAAAATGGCGTTAATGCAAGACATGTTCAGATGGAGGCTTCAGAATCTCCAGGAACAAGAAGCCGATGAAAGTGAAGGTGATGACATGGATGAAGGTCTAGATGAAGACTCCGAGGAAGAAGATGACGCAAGTGATGGATACTTCTCGTATAAAGTACCTTCTGACAAAGAGTTTTAATTTTTCTTTTTTTTTTGTTAGTTTTCTTCTGTGTAATCTTTTTTTTCTTAAGATAATTAAATGATATATTTCTCTATTTAGTTGCAAAACGCCAAAAAAATACTACAAAAAGTTATTGCTTACAAAACGCCAAAAATAAAAAAAAGATATTTTTCCAGCTTAATATTTTCTCCGTTATTGTATTTTGTCATCTTGGTATGCATAACGCCATTTAAAAAAAACGCCAAACTTGGAAGATGGGACGTCTATCACCCTAGAACTGATAAAGCTGAACAAAACAGTAAATACACACAGTAACTGAAAAGACGGTTACTTTATTACTTCATTATTATAATAAAAAAAATCTCGCCTAAACTACGCGCTAAAAAACTCCTATAAGAGAGGAGTCTCTACACAATGAATTGATCATACCCAGAAAAACAAACGTCATGTTCCCTATAAACCACTCACTTTAAAACGCCAAAAAGTTAGTTAAAAAACCACAGATGGCAAAGCTTTCACTGAATGTATTCTTCTCTGAGGGGGTTATCTCTATAATCTTTTGCTGAATGAGATGGACAAATATTCAAGAAAAAGAGACTGATGACAGTGATATGACATCATGTGAGTTTTGTTCTTGATGACTATATGCATGGCATCAACGGATCAACACAAGTGTAAAATGCTATTTTGGACTCCATTATTATAAATAGCATTGAAGCAAGAGTTGATCTTCAATGACATGCCATCAAACAAGAATATCACACCAAAAAATAGGATGCCACTAACAAGCTTCGTCTAAAAAAGACGGGGTTTATGTAGGAAAGTTGGCATCTAGCTAAGGTATTCAAAGGTTCAAAACGCCAAAACAAATTCAAGAAGAAGAGGCTGATGACAGTGAAGATTTGGATAAGAAATTAGATTACCATTTTTAATTTTTTTTCTTTTTCATTTTATATTATTTTGTTATCAAATTATCTGTTGTTTGTTATCTAATTCACCACTAATAAAATACGTTATTATATAAAACGCCAAAACTACAAACACCAAAACGCTAATAGTATGAAAACTGTGAGAATGGGTGCTGGTAAAAAGTACCTTGTCAATGTATTAAACGCCAAAAAAATTGACTAAATGACATAAAAAACATTTGGTCTTATTGTAATCTTATGAAAATATTAATGACTCGTAGTGAATTATTATACAACGCCACAAAATGCCAAAAAATTTGACCAGAGAAACGCTATAACGCCAAAAAACTTATCTATGTGACACAAAAACAATTAATTCAACGCCAAATAGTTAATTAATACAATTAACGCCAAAATAATCTTAGACGCCAAAAATGAAGCAGCATGTTACGCAAAATTGGGAAAATAAAAGAAGATTGAAAAGACAAAAAAACCCCTCACGCCCTGATCATATCCCGCACTCGTGTTGGGCCAGGATGCGTTCTCATCGTTCTCACACTTTGGGGTGTTTCTCCTGATCCCGTACATATATATATATATATATATATATATAGGGGAATGCTAAAATGAGAACCACCTCGAGTTGTAAGAACCGTGAGAACTACACCGTAGGGGGCGCGGTGGACCAAATTTTTTTTTCATAAACGTAGATGCATGTATAAAAACAACATTTGTAAAAAAAATTCAAAAAAAAAAATGTCGTGTGTGTAGTTTTGAGCGCCACAGTTTGTGTTTACGGGACCCGTAAATCTGGTAGGAAAATTTACGGGTCCCGTAAACACAAACTTGTGGTGCTCAAAACTACACCCACGACATTTTTTTTTGAATCTTTTTTTACAAATGTTGTTTTTATACATGCATCTACGTTTCTGGAAAAAAAATTTGGTCCACCTCGCCCCGGATCAAAAAGTTCTCGCGGTTCTTACAACTCGAGGTGGTTCTCATTTTAGCGGATACTTATATACTTATATATATATATGGGTTCTAGAGTGAACACTAGTGTATTTGCGAACTGAGTGAACAAATCCTGACCATTGATTTACACACGTGTATGGCTCTGATTTCATTATCAAATCGTAAAATACACTAGTGTATTTCATCATCAAATCCTGGCCATTGATTTACATGCATGTAGGGGTGCAAACGAGCCGAGCCCGAGCCCGAGCTCGACCAGGCTCGAGCTCGAGCTCGTTTAACATATGAAAGCTCGAGCTTGAGCTCGAGCTCGGCTCGAAGGTAATTTTTCAAGCTCGAGCTCGGCTCGGGCTTGAATCGTTTAGTATTTATTAATTAATTTATATTAATTATAATTATTATTATACATATAATTTAGTTATTTTTTTATATTTATATAAATGGTAATTATTATTATATAAATATATGTTTAATATATTAATAACAATATATAAACAGAAAGCTCAATTAGGCTCGCGAGCCGGCTCGAGCTCGATAAGCGAAGCTCGGGCTCGTAGTAGTTTGATTTTAAGCTCGGGCTCGAGCTCGAGCTCGTTTAAGCTCGGCTTGTTCGAGCTTTTTTTCGAGCCGAGCTCGAGTAGCTCGCGAGTAGCTCAGCTCGTTTGCACCCCTACATGCATGTATGGCCAGGATTAGTTCGCTCAGTTAGCAAATACACTAGTGTTCACTCTTGAACCTAATCCTATACACAAGAGTGAACTGAGTGAACTAATCTTGACCCTTGATATTTTTTAGATTAAAAGGGTAAGATTGACAGTAGCCAAGTAGTTTTAATTAAAATCCCTTAATTTTCTCATCTCTTAATTCCCTCTCTCCCTCTCTTATTTGTAATTATTTCTCATTATTTTAATTATAAGAGATTAAAGGGCTTTAAATCAATATTTTGCACATGAGGTTCTAAAAAGCAATGGAGTTTTAACATGACCATGTTTATGTTTTAACATGGTCATGCTTTTATTCCAGCATGACCATGCTTCTATTTTAGCATGATCATGTTCTTTGCTTGTAAAACGCAATGTCACCCAAAATCAATATTGTTGGTGCATGCGTCTGTCGACTTCGTCTTGTATCGAGTCTTGTATGTAGAATGTTAAATCTGGGCACCTAGTTTGAGATTACATGTAATTTCGCTTGAAAGAGGTGATTTCGCTTGAAAGGAACTTGTGCAGTTTCAAGCGAAATCAACATAAGCTATTTCGCTTGAACTGACACATTTCCACTTCAAGCGAAATCAGAACTCTATATATAGGGGAGTTCAAGCGAAATCATTAAGAATCTTTCCGGTTGAGCCACGAAGTGCTGCGGAAGTGTCGTCTCGCTATATAACGTCATCAAATCAATATAAACGACAGTTTAAGTGTATATATTGCTGAATTGACCTCAGAATATCAGTTTCCGCCTTTCATTCTGAGTAAAACTCTTCTGATCGACTCGTTCGGGTCTGAAAACGATCCTACAAGTGGTATCAGAGCTCATGAGGAAGAGTTTATACCAATTCAGCTGCAAATTCTGTTTTTCTACACCTTCTTTTTCAAAATTTACAACTTTTCACGGTTAAAATCAGCTAAAAATCTCACAGATTGTGCGAATTAGTGTTTTAACAAAGCCTTGAAAGTTTAAGGCCTAAAATCGATCTAAAACTGATAATTTTCTTAATTCCGCTTGAAAAACAGCTTGAGAACATGACATCAGCAGTATTTCGCTTGAACTGATCTGTTGATTTCGCTTGAAATCAGACTTTGGATCTAATTTCGCTTGAAAATACTGGTTGATTCCGCTTGAACCGGTATTTCGCTTGGAAATTTCTGTTGATTCCGCTTGAGAATTGCAATTTCGCTTCAACTGTGTTATTTCGCTTGAAAAGGTGTTACTTGAAGCGAAATAAGAGATTTCGCTTGAAAGGAGATCTCGCTTGAACATCTAGATTTCGCTTGAGATTGTGATTTCACTTGAAAATACTGTTTGAAAATTTTTTGAAAACCGAAACATGGACGAGGAATTTTACAACGCATTCGCTACACCGGTTACCCCGATTACTCTTACACAGAATACGATGTTGGAAAATGAAATCGGGACGATGCAAAAACCGCCTAAGCTCATGAACATCGAGGAATATAAGGGTTGGGAAGGACGTTTTGAGAATTGGGTACAAGCAAACTACTTAGATGCTTGGGAATGTGTTGAGACGAAATATGTTCGACCGATGAATGATGATGAGGAAAAGATTGCTATTAAAGATCTGAGTGCTGTAGATAGAAAGAAATACAAAGATGAGAAAATGATGTTGAGTCTATTACAACAAGCTGTGAAAGAAGACATATTGGTTCTATTGCAACACAATTGAACTTCCTATTCAATCTGGAAAGCATTAAGATCGAAGTTTCATGGAAGCGAAGAAATGGTCAAAAACAAAAAGTCACTTCTGAAGAAAGAGTTTGATCTGTTTCGTGGATTGAAGAATGAAAATACAAAGCAAATCATTGAACGATATTGCAATTTGTTAGCCAACATGAAGAGATTGAGCATCGAGAAAACTAATGAAGAGTTCATCGAAAAACTAACTGATGCATTGCCATATGAGACTTGGGGCACATATCTCATGATGTTGAGGAACAAGAAAGGTTTTAGCAATCTTACAATAAGCAAGTTCATCGAAAAGATTGAGGCTCAGGAGATGGAACAGAGAAAGATTTCAAGAATGAAAGATTTCGACGGTGAACAAGACATTAGTCTCTATTACAAAGGTGGTGTCAGTGATAAAAACACCAACATGTCACCGAAGACTCAAACAGCATTCAATGCAAAGAAATCATCGGAAGGTTCTTCCAAAGGATCAAATAGCAACACAAGTTTTTCATCATATCCGTCATTTGATCCAAACATTTCAACAACAAAGAATGGCAAGAAGTTACAATGCAATATAGTACTGAATCTGGAGAATGATGAGGATTATTCAGCATAAATTGCCAAAAGTCACATGTCTTTGTTGGGAACCGTGTTGGAATCATATGGTAGTTTTGTGGCAGGTCGGATTGGGAATCCAATGCTTACAAAAGAGGATTACGATCAGATCGATGCTGAAGAGATGGAACTGATGGATATTAAATGGTGTTTGGAAAGTGTATTAAGACGAGCTGAGAAATTTAAGCAGATCACAGGAAGAGATGATTTACGTGAAGCTAATGTTTCTACTTTGGGTTTTGATAAATCTAAAGTCACTTGTTTTCGTTGCAGGGAAAAAGGACACTTCAAGAGGGAGTGCAAAAACCGCGAAGCAAGTGGAGCTCAAAATCCGTTCAACAACAACAATGATTACTATCGGAAGGCCATTTATCATCAAGTTGCACAACAACAACAACAAGAACCACAAGTGGCACATGGAAGAAAAGTGATTGAAGAATCTTCTAAGAGAGCTTGTATGGTGAATCAGGATGACAATAAGCAGATGGAAGGATTCAGTTGGGACAAATATATCTCAGCTGATAATAAAGCATGCCTGATTAACCAAGATGATGAAAAATTGCCTGAAGGTTTCAGCTGGGCAAATTTCAATTGGGATGATTATGATCCAAACAAAGATTCAAATCACAAAGCGTATGTTGCTCGAGTTGAAGAAGATAGTGATGATGATCGTGAGTATTATGCAAAACGAATGGCAGATTATTTTAAAATAAAGGCAAAAAGTGATAGTGAGGATGAAAAAGCTAAAAAGAAAAAGGTTAAAACACCGGTCAGTAGTGATGATGAAGCTGTTCCAGTGATCAAGAAAAAGGTAAAGGAAGTTCAAAAGTTCAAAGTTAATGAAGAAGTTGATGCAAAGAAGAGTCTGGTGCTTTGTGAGAATTGTGAGATTATAAAGAAGCAAAACAGTGGGTTGATGAACAACATGAACAGGCTGAAGGAGTCTTATGATATTCTGAACAAAGCCATGAATCAGTATAATCAGTCAAGTGAAGAACAAGCAACAGCAATGAAGACACTTCAGGGTGCATTCATGATAAAACAGAAAGTTGTGAATAATTACATTGAGAAGTGTGCTGTGCTTGAACAAAAACTTGAAACACAAAGAATTGAAACTGAAAGAGTTAATCGTTTATTGAAAAGTTACTCATGTACTTCTTATGTCATTGACAGGATTTATCCAACTGTTGAAGGCATGAAGGCATTCGAAGAGGATGAAGTAACTGAAGAACAGAAGGCTTCTGAAGAAAAAACTTCTGAAAAGACAAAAGAAAAGAAGAAGGATAGTAAATCAAATACATCTGGTAAGAAACAAGGTGCAAATTACAACAAGTGTCCACCCTCGCTTGAAAATGGATATTCTCCGAGAAATCCAAATTCAGAAAGAGTCGAAAAGGCAACAAATTTACAGTGGGAGTCGGAGTCTACAGTTAAATTGCCAGATAATATTGATGTCACGTTTACATCATCTGACACTGATCATGAGTCCGAGTTAATAAAGAAAGTGGTCGATCAGGTGTTGGATAAAGATGAAACTGAGGAGTCAAAGTCGGAGTCTATGACAAAGTCAAAGTCTGAGTCGAGCATTACGAGTCAAACCGACAAATAGGGCAAAAGGGTTTATAATAAAGAATTCCTGTTATCAAAATCTAATTTGAATGACGAAACGTTTAAAGTTGCATATACTTTGAATGATTCTGAAAAATTATATTTTGATGAGGAATTTCCAATAAGAGGTGTCAAACCTGACATGATCAAAAAGGTTTTCAAACTTACAGAAATTAATATTTCTGAAATAAAAGATGTAAATTTTAATGATAAACCTAAAAAGTACACCTTAAGAGTTCAACAAAGAGAAAACAAGAAAAAGGGTTACAGTTCTGGTTCTGGTTTTCAAAAGAAACCAAACCATAACAGTAATTTCAAAAGAAAAGGTCTTGGTTTTATTCCACCGAAAAATTATAAAAATGAGGAAATTTATAAACCTAAAACTGTGTTTGTTTCAGGAACAAGTGCTGAGGAGGAACAAAAGAGTCCATTTTGGAAGCAATCTAACAGAGAATTCCTTGCAAAGAAGCAAGAAGAGATGAAGAATGCTGATCAGATGAAAGAAACGAGAACCTGTTCTCAATGCAACAATGTTGGACATATTGCTAAAAATTGTTCCAAGGCAATAAAATCAAAACAGGGAGTTTCTCGTAAATTGAAAGATAAAGAGGTTGTGTTTGAATCACCAATTGATAGAACAAAACTTTTTAAAAATTCAACTTTTGAAATTGGTGAAAGTTCAAACAGGTTTTACAAGAAAAGAGGAACTCTTGACAATCAGAAATGGGTTGTTAAGAAGTCTGATGGTAGTTCTAGCAATGATTCTGATTCGTTAAAATCAGAGGAGCTATCTTCTGGCGATGAATCTGATTCCACAAAGTCGGATGAGCCACAAATTGATATTAAAAGTGAAAAATCAGTACCGACTGTGGATGATGTGAATTTTCCACCACTT
>JARYGA010046666.1:0-29490 GCA_030545235.1 Helianthus tuberosus
GGCAAGCTTTAGAAAACCGATATCATAGTTCTTTAGGACAGAGTACAAACAATCGTGCTTCTATTGTAGAAGTAGATGCTGTTATAGATGAAAGGAAGGTTGGAATTTCAGAGAAAATATAAGGTAAAGTTGACAGACTATCGGAGAAAAACAAAATTCTATTAGCTGAATTAGAAAACTTAAAAGAATCAAACGTTCTTTTGATTAAAAGGGAGTCAAATTGTTTACATAAAATCAAAACAAATGAACAAGAAATCTGCAATTTGACAAGCAAAGTCAATGAACTATTGCAGATCATTGATTTTTCTCGTGAAACTGTTCAAGATAAAACTAATGAGCTTTCAGGAAAGTGTAGGGAATTGGCCATTGCACAAGACAAAAATATTGAACTTGATGGAAAGTTAGACAAATTTGGAAAATCTTTGTTCGTTAGGACTCACATGCAAGAAAGGTTGAAAAAGAGTAATGATAAGACGAGAGTGGGGTTTAGTAAAGCTTCACCTTCAATGAATCAGGACTACTCTTTTTCACCAAATGAAAATGAGCTAACTGATTTTGTGCCCACTTCACAAGAAATAGTGGATTTGATAATTGGGGACTTTTCTAATACTCCAGTTTCTTTGAAAGAATCTGTTGGGTCTAACAGTACACCTCATAAATTGGATGAGGATACTGAAGATGAAAAGAAAAAAACATTTAAAAAGGGATCTACAACGTTTTTAAGACCTGCATATTTAAAAACAAAGTGGTGGAAGTTTAATCACCTGAGTTATTCGGCAATAAACGTATTTATGCACAGAAAATTATTCGTGAACTAACTTTGAAAACTGACTGCACGGTTTGAATCCACTTATTTTTAGGACAAAAAAAAAAGTCTTGAACATTACACATCATTGGATTCATATTCTCGAGACTAGTCTAACAATACGATTTGGTAAAAAACAGTTTTAGGTTAGTTTTTAAACGTTTTTAACGAGCCGGTTACGTTAAAAATGTTGAGTATGTCGAACTTGAATAAGCTGTTGAAGATGGAGCATGAGGTTGGTACTACCAACAAACCGCCAAAGTTGATGAAGGTAGAACAATATCTTACATGGAAAGACATGTTCGAGTCGTTTGTTAAATATTAAGACACAAGTATGTGGATCTGTATTCAAGATGGGTACGTGATATGCGCCAAATGCAACATATAAATTGTATCAAATAAGGTATAAAAACAACCATTTTTAGTACTAATGTTGGAAAAGTGTGTTTCTTTGTTTACTTTTGATTTTCAGGATTAAAAGAGCTTAAACGAACAAAACGAACAAATTAACAACAAAAACCAACATAAATACGAAGGAAGGAAAGTTGATACACTATACCGACCCTCCAAGCTTCACCCCAAGAACAAAAACAACAAAGCGGAACCCAAGAACGGGGCCGTGCCTGCCGGGCATGAGGTCGTGCCCCATTCAAGATTCCCTGAAGAAAAAGACAAACAGATGCCGACAAGGGACACGGGGTCGTGTCTCATGGACACGGGCCATGGTCAGCTCTCAGATTTGCAAATTTGGGTTCATACAGCAAGTACAAGGGCCACGGGGTCGTGTCGTTGACACATGGGGCTGTGTGAGCAGACGGACTGGCAATTGCATTAAATGAAGACAGAGAAGGAGAAGGAGACGGGGTCGTGCCTACCAGGGACGGGGCCGTGTGAACCCACTGTTTTCAGCTATAAAAGGAGGTGCTTGGCTCACTTGCAACTAATCCCTTGGCAAACCACTTCTCTCAAACCTTCCACCACTCTACCACCACTACTACTATCATCTACCACTTTCATCCATCATCCATCCTTAGAGTATGTGTAGTAGTCTTGGGATCCAAGATTGATAATAAGAGTTTTTGTCAAACAAAGGCCATGCTTGGCTAATCTCTTACATCACTTGGTGAAGACAAGTTATTTATGTATTAGTTTTGATTTCCAAGCTCTGGTAACTTTTTATTGGGTATGTATTAATGACTTTAATAACTAGCTTTTTATATTAAATTGAACTTTATTATATCATCTCTTCATGTTTTGTTGATTCATTCATTCGTGTCATTATGATCTAGATAAAGCGCGTTAACTGCCTGGAAGGGGGTTAGAAGGGTGGTTTGGGTATAGTTCTTGCCTCGTTCAGTGTATAGATCCTGTGAGGACTTGATTCAAGTTTATTAGGACTTTCCTTAAGGCAGATAGCATCAAATAGGGGGAAGTAAGTGTTGGACTCTGTATGCCCAATACACATACTAAATTGATGTGGCTAGTACGTTATGATCCAAGTCGGGTCATACCCAATAACAAGCTAGACAAACACCTATAATATTTATTTATGATATGATCAAACAAATAAATATTAACACTTAGAATATTTAGAAATTGATTTTCTAAATAATTGCACTTGACAAACTAATAAATTTTATGGATAATTTATTTTGAGAGAATATTTTATTTTGTTATTTAGTGGGTTAAATAACATTTTAAAAGGTTGCATAAGTCTTGTAAACATAAGATGTTATATTTTTTATAAAAGGTTATAAAATAAACAAGACTTAAATTTATAAAAGAAATTTTGAATTTTTTTTATAAAATAACATGTGCCCCCCCCCCCCCCCATGCTCTTCCCAAGACCAATTGTTGGTCCAATCATAATGCATGCATTTGCATGGCTAGATGATCTTTGATTGGGCAAATGGGTGGCAACATTCTCTCTCATTCTTTTAAGACAAATTTGTTGCAAGACTTGAGATGTATGATCATTTTTCAAGATAATTATCAAGTGCAAGAACTCAAAAACTCTCTCTAAATTTTCAACCAAGGTGGTTTGATCAAGAGGGATTTTCAAGTGAGTTTCAAGTGTACAAATCCTAGCAACATAAGGTGTTCGTTGGAAACTTGGGGTATGCAAGCTTGAGGTCTTCTCCTTTGAAGATTCCATTCAAGAATATCATCTTCTTCATATCTTCTAGCTCTTGGAATGGTAGTATTCTTAAACACCCTATGATTGTATTTTGATAGCATGCATGTTCATATATGGATCCGGTTATTGGGTTTTACATATAAAAGGGTTTTATATCAAGAAAGTAACATGTTTTAAATAAATATTCCGCTGGGTTTTTATTTTATATGGATAAAATAACTTTGATAAACATGCGAAAAAACCCAACAGTGGTATTAGAGTCGCTTATATGAGTGCATGCTTCATAGGATTTAAAATTTTCGGGTTTTTGGGTTTGGTTAAACCCTATGGCCGAAAGTTTTGACCATGGTTTTCCTTTTATTTTTTCAAGATTATTTTCTTACATGCATAAAGGAATCTTGAAAAAATTATATCTTATGGATGATTTGTTTGTTTGGACAAAAACCCACATTTTTCGGTTTTTTCATTCTTGACCGAAAATGTAGGTTGTAAAAGGAAAGCATTTTTTGCTCTTGAATTTTATATATATGTGGATATATATTTTGGTGTACATAACCTAGCCATGACCTTGTGTGAATATGTTGAATGTTTGTGTTTGTGATTTGTATTTAATTATTTCAATGGGTTGTAATAATTAATATATTTGTTCTTCCATTTGAAAAATATGTAATTTATTTATTTTCATTTGGTATGTAAGTAAATAGATTAGGTGCATTTTATTTTACTAGAAAAATATATTAGGATACCTTTTGTAAAAGAAGATGCACACAAAATGCAGTTTTGGTTTTGGCAAATTTCGGGCCTAAAGGACTTCATAGTTCTTAACGGAATTTTAGCCCAATAACCAAAAACACATTTTTGGAGCTCAAAGGAGTTTGGAGCTGAATTTAAAGATCATTTGGAAGCCCAAAGAAAGTGGTAAAATCACAACACAAAATGAAGACTTGAAGCATTTGGATGCGGGATCAAGTGGGAGTTCAACGACACATTATTTGTGTCAATATTTACCCTTTAGGAAGGACCTTTTGACACACTTGTTTCGGCTAACAAGTGTGGTCAAAATAGTTGGCTATGGTTATGCACCTTTTGATATATGTGTTGTGCTTGTATGGTTGTTTTTTATTTTTGGTTGTTTGGATGATATTTGGATATGCATTCTTAACAACTAATAATCCATAACAAGCTCAAAATTGGTTCTTTAAAAATCATTAAAAAGTTTAATAATAGGTTATTAAAGATTAATGATTTTATAATAAAATGGATTTTATTAAAAGAACCTTGAAAATTGGTTTTCACTAAAGTACCATTGATTTGAATGCAAGCAAATATATGATACATAAAATATTTTTAAACTAGAATTTTGAAAAATAAAAACCCCTTTTATAAAAAAAAGTCAAACACCATCCTTTTATACAACACTCGAATCACTTAGAAACTCTCTTGTGGGATAAAGGTCACCTAACCACATTTGAGGAAACTTGTATGTTTGAGGTGGGGCTACCATGTTTGTGGGATAAATGTCACCTAACCACTTATATGTGTAAAGTCACATGTGTGTGTAAGTTGGATGACTTGATTTGGAAACCATGAACTTAGGGTCACTGAAGCATAGTTTTTGATGGGATTAAACAGGCCAACTAAAGATAAAGATGTTTAACCGATCCCATATGGCTAGAAGTTGCAAAGGGTTGCAATCGTCAAACGTTGACTACCTTGTTAATTTAAATAACGGGATAAAGGTCACTTAACCAATATCTAAATGTAACGTTGGATTCTAGATTTTAATTATTAATTGTCTATGAAACATAAAAGGGTATTAATGATTAATATATAATAATATCGAAAATACTAAAATTAAACTTTGTAGATGGCCGCTAACAATGCAAACACGATTACCCAAACCATTCGTAACCTATCACTAAGAACAATCCTTGCAAAGGATCGTCTCAACCATAACAACTTCATGGATTGGTATCGAAACTTGAGAATCGTTCTCAAGCAGGAAAAGATATCATATGTGTTGGACGATCCTATTCCCGATGAACCTCACATGGATGATGGGGATGCCTATAATGATTGGGTTAAGTATACCGAGGACTCCATGTAAGCCTCATGCCTTATGTTGGGAACTATGATTCCCGAAATTCAAAAGGATTTTGAAGATCACGAGGCAGACGACATGATTACCCAATTGAAGGAAATGTTCCTACAATAAGCAAGGGTAGAACGCTTCGAAACGCTTCGAGCGCTTCATGCATGTCGAATGGAGGAAACCTAATCGGTATCATCTTATATCCTTAAGATGAAAAGCCACATGGATCTCCTCGAAAGGCTCAATTGTCCCATCTCTAAAGAGTCGGCTACGGATTTGATCCTCAACTCTTTGGCAAAGAAATTTGAGAGCTTTGTTATGAACTACAACATGAATGGATGGGACAAGAGCATTGGTGAACTTCATGCAATGCTCAAAACGGCCAAAATGGGAATGGGTAAAAAGGATTTACCCATTCTAATGATCAATGAGGGAGGCAGCAAGAAAGGGCATCACCCCGACTCCAAGGAAAATGTTGCCAATGGAAAGGGGCACTTCAAAGGGAAGGGAAAAAGAAAGGCTAAAGCAGAACCACCAAAACCAAAAGAGAAGAAGGCAAAAGTTGCCACAAGCGATCCATGCTTTGAGTGTGGTGAGATAGGGCATTGGAAAAAGAATTGTCCAACATATCTCAAGGAGTTGAAAAACAAGAGGGATGCAGGGCAAACCTCAGGTACAATCTTTATGATACATATTGATCTTAATGTTATTTCTTCTAACACATGGGTATTAGATATCGGACGTGGAACTAATATTTGCAATTCGTTGAGACACTAGTCTCTTCATGGGCAATGGAGCAAAAGTTCAAGTTGAAGCCCAAGGAGACTATGTTTTAAAACATCCAAGTGGTTTGGAAATTTGTTTAAAAATGTTTTGTATGCTCCTAGTTTGACGAGGAACATTATATCAGTTTCCCTTTTAAGACAATATGGTTTTAATTCAGTTTCCCATCAAGGGTTCGAATGTTAAATAGTATATAAATATAAGTACTATATGTATTATTATGTCCAATAGTCAAGCATAAGGTAGAAAATTAATCTTCATTTAGGCACCTCTAAGTATCATGGAAGTCATATAGGAGGTAGGAAGAACAAGCTTCGATTTAGGTACCTCCAAGTGTTCACCACTTCACTTGTTGTAAAAACATACAAGGAGGGTCATGAACTATAAGTAATACAAGAATATTAAACACTAATCTAAGAGAAATCATCAAGTAATGTGGGGATTTTATGTAGGATAACCCAAGTTAATCCTCAATCACACCTCCATCAAGCTTGAAGCTTGAACATCACTTGTGGGTTAAAAACCCTAAACAAAACAGAATGTATATGAGGTTTAACCTCTGATTTTCAATGTCTCAACCTTGTTTTTAAGCCTAACTAACCATAGAAGTGGTTATAAGCATAAGCACATAGATTTGAGATGAGAAAACTCAAGTTTGGTTAAGTTTAACAAAGTGTTTGTATAAAACAGAAAGTTTCTTGCACTTATAACCCTTTTATGATGATGTTCCATCCTTGGTTTTCCAGGGAAAACCTATGGAAACATCTCTAGGGTTGTTCCAAGTGCTAACAGAAAGAAAGGATGAAAAAAATGGAAGATAAGTGAGGTTAAACTCACTTTTGCAACTTGAAATGTTTCTGACTTTGCTACTGTTTTTGCACTAGATTTTTGAGTGATTAGAGAGTGGATTAGTGAGTTTGTAAAGTGATTCAAGTGTGGGATTGAGTTAGGTTTTATAGAGGGTGATTAGGTGAGGTTTAGTTGAGTTTTTACTAAAGAAAACACAACAAGAAGCAAAAACTTGACCAATCCATGAGCTGGAAGCAACTTTCTGCCGGATTGAGGCCATCGCCGCACGCGACCACAAAGGGGATCTCCCCGTCGCGCGACGCCATGGGTGTGATTTCCGGAATTAAGTGTAAAAATTAACATTTTAGCCCCCCTGAAGTTTTTTTAGGGTTTTAGGGTGTTTTAGGGACTATTTTCGTCATATAAGCATAGTTTAAGGACAAAATAAGTATGAGGATCATAAACCAAGTATAATTAAGCTTATGAAGGTCGTATTTATGTATTGTTTACGATCAAAACACGTTTTATGCATATGTTTCACATATTTGCAAGTTTTGCACATAGTTTCCAAGAATCACGAATAAGCATCAATTGTTTCACGAAATTAAGTGTATGAATATGTATAAAGTATGTACAACATGAATTTAACGAAATACGAGTTTTATTTATGATCCAAGTCTCGAATTTTACAACGATTACAAAGAAAGAACGATTACAAGAACACAAGACTTCCAAAAATAGAAATACAAGCAAGCCTTTTGTATATATGGAAAGTACGAAGAAGTAGGGCGTTACAGTCTCCCCTCCTTTAGGGAATTTCATCCCGAAATTTAGGTAGTTGCCACGTCGAATAGGTATGGATACTTGGTCTTCATATCACTCTCGAGTTCCCAAGTAAATTCAGCGCCACGTTTTCCTTCCCATCGAACTTTGACGATTGGAATTCGACTGCTCTTCAGTTTCTTGACACCTCGGTCCATGATTTCGACCAGCTTTTCCACGAAGTGAAGCGTTTCATTGACTTGCAAGTTCTCGAGAGGAACTTGTAGTCCTTCGTCAGCTAGACACTTTTTCAAGTTGGATACGTGAAAGACAGGGTGTACATTGTTGAGTTCTTCAGGCAAGTCCAGTCTATATGCAACCTTGCCAATTCTTTCGAGGATCTTTAAAGGACCAACGTATCGAGGTGCGAGTTTCCCTTTCTTGCCAAATCGAACCACGCCCTTCCAAGGGTATCCCTTGAGAAGCACGAAGTCACCTGTATCGAATTCTAAAGGCTTGTGACGCTTGTCAGCGTAACTCTTTTTTCGGCTCCTTGCTTTCAATAAGTTGTCTTGAACCTGTAATGTCTTGTCCATCGTCTCTTGTATGAGCTCGGGACCAGTGATTTGAACTTTACCAACCTCGTGCCAACAAATAGGCGAACGACACTTGCGACCATACAATGCTTCGAAGGGTTCCATTTGAATACTCGCGTGATAACTGTTGTTGTACGAGAATTCGATCAATGACAAGTGTGAATCCCGGTTCCCACCAAAATCTATTACGCATGAACGAAGCATATCCTCTAATGCTTGGATAGTACGCTCTGTTTGACTGTCTGTTTGAGGATGGAAAGTGGTGCTAAGGTTAAGAACAGTACCCATAGTAGATTGAAAGGTTTGCCAAAGACGAGATGTAAAACGAGCATCAC
Source organism: Helianthus tuberosus (assembly GCA_030545235.1). Lineage (NCBI taxonomy): Eukaryota > Viridiplantae > Streptophyta > Magnoliopsida > Asterales > Asteraceae > Helianthus > Helianthus tuberosus. The sequence continues at coordinate 8,300 of JARYGA010046666.1, forward strand.
GATCGGAAATGATGTCAATGGGGATACCATGACGACAGATGATCTCATCAGTGTAGATTCTAGCCAATTTCTCGACCTTGAAATCTTCACGAATGGGAAGAAAGTGAGCTGATTTGGTCAATCGATCAACGATCACCCAAATACTGTCATGACCAGAAGAAGTACAAGGGAGCTTAGTGATGAAGTCCATAGCGATACTCTCCCATTTCCAGACAGGGATCTCTGGTTGTTCGAGCAGACCAGAGGGACGTTGGTGTTCAGCTTTCACCTTTGAACATGTGAGGCATTTCGAGACGAAAGTGGCTATATCCTTCTTCATTCTAGGACACCAATAGGATGCACGCATATCATGGTACATCTTTTCGGCACTAGGGTGAATAGAATATTTTGTGTGATGTGCCTCCTTCATCAGGAACTCTCGAAGGTTACCATGATTAGGAATCCAGATTCGATCGAGACAGTATTGAATACCATCGGATTTGGTTACGAGGCTTTCTTCAGCACCACATCGCATCTCTTCGTAGAGGTTACCCTCGTTAACAGATGAATATTGAGTGTCACGTATGCGGTTCTAAAGATCGTGGACGAGTTGGAAACAACAGATACTCTTGACATGAATTTTACGACTAAGAGCGTCGGTTACTTCATTCGCTTTACCTGGTTGGTATTTGATTTCGCAGTCGTAGTCGTTTAACAGTTCCACCCAACGACGTTGACGCATGTTCAGTTCCTTTTGGTCGAAGATATGTTGAAGGCTCTTATGGTCGGTGAAGACCACACACTTAGTACCATAAAGGTAGTGTCACCAAATCTTCAACGCAAAAACAACTGCGCCAAGTTCAAGGTCGTGAGTAGTATAGTTCTTTTCATGTATTTTGAGTTGTCTTGACGCATAAGAGATGACCTTGTCTCGTTGCATAAGCACACAACCAAGTCCAAGGTTTGAAGCATCGCAATATACGACGAAGTCGTCGTTACCATCAGGAAGCGCGAGAATAGGAGCATTACAAAGCATCTCCTTGAGCGTTTGAAAAGATTCCTCTTGTCGGGACCCCAAACAAAAGGTTTCTCTTTTTGAGTCAAAGAAGTTAAAGGAACCGCGATCTTCGAGAAGTTATAGATAAAACGACAATAATAACAAGCAAGACCAAGAAAAGAACGAATTTCAGACGGAGACTTAGGTGCGATCCAGTTCTTCACAGCTTCGATCTTAGCGGGGGCAAAGTGAATACCAAGTTCGTTAACGGTGTGACCAAGGAATTAAACCTCTTTTAACCAAAATTCGCACTTGGAGAATTTGGCGTATAGACGTTCAGTACAAAGAAGTTGAAGGATAAGACGCAAGTGTCGCTCGTGCTCTTCTTGTGTCTTGGAATAGATAAGAATATCGTCGATGAAGACAATCACGAAACAGTCCAAGTACGCCTTGCGCACGCGGTTCATCAAATCCATGAAAACAGCAGGTGCGTTGGTCAAACCAAAGGGCATGACCACGAACTCGTAATGACCATAACGCGTACGAAAGGCGGCCTTAGGTATATCTTCTTCGAGGACTAGAAATTAATGGTTCCCAGAACGAAGATCGATTTTTGAGAAGCAGGTCGCGCCTTGCAATTGGTCGAAGAGGTCATCGATGCGAGGAAGGGGGTATCGTTTCTTGACAGTAAGCTTGTTGAGCTCACGATAGTCAATACACATACGGAATGACCCATCTTTCTTTTTGACGAATAAAACAGGAGCGCCCCAAGGAGAAGTACTAGGGCGTATAAAGCCTTTATCAAGAAGTTCTTGAAGTTGACTCGAGAGCTCTTGCATCTCAGAGGGTGCTAAACGGTAGCGAGACTTAGCGACATGCGTAGCGCCAGGCACTAAATCAATGCGAAAGTGGACAGAACGAGCAGGAGGCGGACCAGGAAGATCGTCGGGAAACACATCGGGGAAATCACGTACAACGGGGATGTCACTTATGCTTGGGCCTTTGTCCTTCTTTTCCACTATATGGGTGAGAAAGGCGAAGGTACCCTTACGTAAGCATGTGTTCGCTTGGATACACGACATAAGTTTGAGACCTTGAGAAGGTTTCTCGCCATACACGTGTAGACAATCACCGTTTGGAAGAGGAAGGCAGATAAACTTTTCACAACAAACAACTTCAGCACGAACTCGCCTAAGCCAGTCCATGCCTACTATGATGTCAAAGATACCCATTTGCATACATATAAGATCGATTGAGAACGTATGGTCGTTAAGAATCAAGGAACAATTGGAAAGAACGGAATCGACAGTGACAGATTTACCATTAGCGACTTCGACAACTAAAGATCTTGGCAACTTAGAGCGTTTACACATTAGCAATTGTTCGAATTCTAACGAAACAAAACTTCTATCGGTGCCAGTATCAAACAGACAAGAAGCATAAACATGGTTCACAAGAAACGTACCAGTAATAATGTCGTTTGCGTTTTGAGCTTGAGCAGTAGTGAGGAGAAAAGCTCGGCCTCTAGCGGGTTGTTGAGCTTGTTGTTGCTATTGTGTAGGCTGCTGCTGTTGTGGAGGATGCTGGTGCTGCTGTTGGGGTTGATACCTTTGAGGGCAAACATTGGCGAGATGATTGAGATCGCCACACTTGAAGCATGCTCGCACAGGAGCAGCTTGAGGTTAAGCCTGGTTAGGAACATGGTTTGCAACAAGGGCTTGATTCTGGTTGTTTTGAGCTTGGGGGATGTTGCGGCATCGGTCGGCAAAATGCCCAAACCTCTGGCAACGGGCGCATTTGCAGCACGATAATGGTACAAACAGGTAGTACACTGGGGATGAGATCCAGTGTAGGCTCGTTTTGGTGGTTCGGTGTTTGCGGGGGTAACGACGGCTACTGTTTGTAAAGGTTGAGGGTTTGGCGGAGTGACGACCGCATAATTCTGGCTTGAAGCCTTCCGCTTCTTGCCTTTGTTCTTCTTGGATTGGGAGGATGAAGGTTCAACAGTGGTGGTAGTATCAGTGGTATCAGTGATGGCTTGATGTGCACTCTTTGTCGAAACCTTGTCGTAGGTTCCATGAAGAACGCAGTTGTTGTTAAGTTCTCGGTGGCTGTACGAAAAGCATCTTCGATGGTTTGGGGATTAGCAGAGGAAACATGGTTAGTCAAGGCAGGTGAAACACAACGAATGAATTTGGCTATGGTCTTGGGGATGGAGTCGACTTGTCCAGGACAGAGGACACTTAGTTGTTTGAAGCGCGTAATCAGACCATCCATATCGCTCCCATTCTTAGTAAGGTTCCAAAATTCGTTCTCCAACTTTTGGAGTTCGTGGGGAGGACAAAAGTGGTCCTTCATAAGCTGCTTAAGTTCGTCCCAAGGCATAGCATGTGCAACATCATTTCCCCTCTTGTTGCGTTCGGTAGTCCACCATTCGAGTGCCCTCGAACGGAAAACTCCCGTTGCATTCAAAGTTCGTAGCTCATCGAGACAACCACTTTGTAAGAAAGTAAGCTCAATCGCGTCAAACCAATTCATCATGGCGGTGGCGCCGTCTTTGCCTATAAACTCTAAGGGTTTACAAGCCATGAATTGCTTGAAATGGAAGGTCGATTTGGGTTTGTCTTCCTTTGAGTCGACAGATCCATGCAGTGAATCGGGGTTTGGCTGAATCTTGCTAACAATGTCAGGTATGACCTTAGCCATTTGCTTGGCCATGGATTTCATGCAATCCTTTTGCGACATGGAGTTAGAACTGGTACCCTTCTTCGATTGGAGCTTCTTGGATGCGCTTGACGACATCTATAGGATCGAAAAAGAATGAAAGGATGAGACTTGATCATAAATTCAAAATAAGTTTGCAAGTATAAGCATGTAAGCATGATGTATCACGTAGGGTTCTGTCACACCCCGCCCACATAAAACAACAAAACGTGGCGGAAACGTCGGGGAGTGTTGTAACAGAATCATTGTTTCATAACACATGGAAATTGAAATATTGTTTTATTGATTAAATGAGTTACAATGTCTTGACAATCAAAGAAACATAACATAAATAACTAGTCTTGCATCTTTTATTGTCGCTAAGGCCCAAGTCCGCCTAAGTGTATCTTGATAAATCCTATGCATCATATCCTGAAACACATGTAAAAATAGGTACGTCAGTATAAAAATGCCTGTGAGATACATAGGTTTTGTGAAAATAGAATTCATGACTTATGTTTAAGAAAGTGTTTAGTCATGAACCTTGTAATTTGCTTTGTCTCGTAAATCATTTGAAAAATGATAAAATCAGATGATATGTATAAATAAATGTAAGGTTAAATGAATAACCATGAAAAAAATGAGTTTGTATAAGATAAGTTGTTTGTAAAACAATGTCTTGTGAAAAGTATGTTATTTGTATAAAATGTTATATGTCTTAAATTGAAATGATTCAAATAACGCTACGATATGTAATACCATACAAGCACTTATATATAGGAAGTACCAGGGGCGTATCTACCATGCTTGTATCATATTACACACGCCTCGTTACTTAAATCACTTACTCAAACCAAACCACCAAAGTAAAATGTTTATGTATAATCAAATGTCAAAATGTTTGTGTGAAAACCATGTCTAATGTCTATGTCTAATGTAAATCATGATTGTGTATATCAATGTCAAAATGTTTATGTCTAATGTAAATCGTGAATTGTGTATATCAATGTCAAAATGTTTATGTCTAATGTAAATCATGAATTGTGTATCCAAAATATCATGTATGGTAAGTGAAATATATCAACTATACCATATGTAAAATGCACAAAAACAAGGTATTGAAGTAAAACATGGTTTAAATCAAAGTTATGTTTTGTGGAACAAATGCATGCTATACTGATATAAACATCTATGCGGTATTGTAAAAATGCATACATCCAAGCCTTGTGACTGTGGCGATAAACCCCTAAACGAATTTAAAGGTCTATATGTGTTATGTTTATCGAATTCGGTCATTCATTCCATCCAAACATACCTAGGATGTCAGGAACGGGAGTTGTCAATTCCTATGGTACCACTACCTACTAACGAATGGCATGATCAATGTTAATGAATGTATATTGTCCCATTTGAACAAACCAAATGTCATACCAAAATGTAAGCATGTGATGAATAACAAATGTACTAAGTATGCACACAATGGACATACATAGCATAAAATGTAATGTAAAACAATGTACTAAGTATGCACACAATGGACATACATAGCATAAAATGTAATGTAAAACGCTGTACTAAGTATGCACACAATGGACATACATAGCATAAAATGTAATGTAAAACGATGTACTAAGTATGCACACAATGGACATACATAGCATAAAATGTAATATAAAACGATGTACTAAGTATGCAACAAAGGACATACATAGCAAAAACACAAATGAAATCATGTACTATAAGTGTACTATTGAACATAACAAGCATATGATATGAAAACATGAAAAGCATGAAAGTAACAAGTAGGCACATGTGTTTAACCCCAAAACAGTTTGAAAACAGTAAAAGAGGGGTCTATGTACTCACTTGAGATTGCTCAATAGTCCTAGGATAACCACCAAGCAAAGCTAGAAGATCACGGAATCAAACGGTACCTAATATAGGTAACTACATTAATAAACCGGACCTAAATCGGAGGATCGGATAGAATGAGGGCTCGTAAACCAAATGAGTATGGGAACTCATGTAATATGGTTTAACAAAGCCTGCATACTACAATGAAACCTAACCTAAGTGCTTACGACCCATCACGACCCGTTTAGGTAGCTTATGCTACTTTAACGCGTCATTTGCGTGAAACGCGTTCGGACCGCCTAACTAGTCCTATGACAGGTAGAATATGCCTTAACATGTCTAATATTGTTTCCAAATCAGTTTAGATGTCAAAAGTTATGTTACATAAGTTTAAAATGAATTTTTGGTGTCAAAGGGGTATTTTGGTAATTTACCTAAGGCATATAAACTACCTATCATACAACTAACTAAACGTCGTGACCTTAAGGTATAACCTCGGAAGGTTATTCCCTATATACTATGGTCACCTAATGTGTTTGGTCGGATCCTAATGATCGACCAAACGGGTCGGGTTCGAAAGTATAAGCGATTGTTTAGATCGCTTACCTTACGACCCTATATAAGCACTAAACTAAAGGTGACGAGCTAAGCATGTTAAAACATGCTTAACTAAGTTTAGAAAACAGGTTTGGTATCAAAACAAACGGTTTTGATACCCAAGAGTAGTTTGGTTACAAAATAAGCAAGAATGCACATTTTGGCCGAAACTACGACTCGTCACTGAGCCAAGATAACGTGGTAATCAGTAGGTATAGTCACTAGGGACTATAACCATCGTGATTACGCTCACGTTATGAAGTTCAAACGAACTTCGCATTGACCATAAACTGGTCAATGTAGAAAGTCAAACATAGTTTAACTTTAACGCTAAAACGAATGAAAAGAACGAAAGAACACTTACAAAGGGTCCCCGCAAGTTTGATCTTCCAAGTAATCTCAGGTAGGAAGTGTATAAACACAACCACTTAGAGAAAAACTCAGAATTCAAGTGGGTTTTGAGTTGGGAACTTGGGGGTATTTATAGGATTCCTTGAACCGTTAAGATCGTTTATCGTAAAACGTGATTCAATCTCATCCCTACTCTTGTTGTAACACTAAGGATACTTTAATTGGCCCCCCACGATCAGGTATCAACATGTGGAATTGGTTTTAAGAGTGCTTAACAGTTGTAACCAGCTGTTAACCACTTTCTGAGGTTCTGGTAGGTCCTTACAGACCGTAAGGTTGAGGGCTTACGGTCCGTAAGCCAGTAACTTTGCTGAAATGACAGTTTTGGTCCCTGCAGCTCCAAACTTGGTTTTCGATGCATTTTTGACACGTTTAAGCCCCGTTAACCCCATTTCAAAGCTCTAAAATGAAGTTAAAGTATAGGGAACTTAAATTGTGCTAAAAAATATCTTGGATGTCGGTTCGTTTGGCCGTACGATTGCGTTGTTCGGTTAATTACGACGGAAGTCGTAACGGAAGCAAAAACGATCCAAATTACTCGACGAATGGATTTTTCTTATGCCAAACACTAAAATAAAATATTTTAGTGCTTACATAAATTTTTGGATGTCCGTATGTATTCAGAACGTAAGTTATGCGCGAAAATGCAAACTTGTGCACTTTTTGACGCTTTTAGCCCCTGAATGACCCAAAAGTTTATTTTAGCACACCGAACCCCTCAAAGCCTATTTCTAAGCTATGTAAAGGACATTTATGGTATGTTTAAATCATGGTCATGTTCCGGAATGTCTGTTACAGTTCAAATCGGCATACTTTCGTAGTTTGTCGAATTTAGTCCCTATAAGCGATTAAACTTGATTTTGTCAAACCAAAGCCTTCAAAACTTATTTCTAAGTTTTGTAAAGGTTATTTAAGGTATGTGAAGCCTATTTCACTATTCCAGAGTGTTTGTTGCATTAAACTGGTTATATTTACGCATCAATGCGCGTATAACCTTCCAGAAAGCGATTTAGAGCCCGAAATCGAACAAGAATCGATATATGCAAATGATACACATATTTGTACAAATCCCAAGTATGAAATACAATATTTCATTGGTTTGGTATTTGTTTGATGGTCGCAGTGACCCAGGTGTCACAGGTTCACACAATTAGCATGAGTTTAAAAGGTATTCAACAAGTATAAACACGTATGAATGCGTAAAAAGAATATAAATTTAATTTGTTCACGAGAATTATTATTGTTTTTGATTGCGCGAGACGTGCGAATTTTGTAACGGTTTTGAAACGAACGGGGTAACAAGTATAAAATCACATATAAATTGAATCACATAAAAGAGAGGCTCATAAAACATAGGATTGTTTCAGGTAGAGAAACGTCGACTATTCCAAAGTGAATCGAAAGTCCTTTCAAATTAGAGAAACGTGATTTGGCCTATAGGTAAGATACTCTAGTCGAGAAGCGATTAACGGTTCTTACCCTTCCAGTTACTACACGTCTCTAATCTATTGAAACAATAGAAACTTTGGCGAGATCGAAAATCGAGGAATGCGACTCAATAGACAAGGTGCGGGTTTCACCCCTAACTTGATGATTTTGTACCCTAATGTGGTTGGTACTTGTCGGGTTAAAATATAATTTCGACACTTTGACGAGGGTCCACTAGAGTTTGAATTGGAAATTTTTCATTTAGATGTGGATTTCACTCCTAGCTAAATGGAGAAATTTCGTGCAAAAATAAGAATAAGCGGAATGAGAGTCGTTCACCAAATTGTGGGTTTCACGCCTATTTTGGTAAACTCGTCTCTTTTGTATACAGAGTGTCTTCAAGTCTTCAAGTGTATTGTGTAAAATGTCTTAGGAAAGACAATATGTATATATGAAAACCATAAAGAAGAGAAAGAAGCAAAGTAGGAAGTATAACATTTTAAGCAAGAATCAAGAATGGTCAAAATATGGTTCCTACTATAGACTAGGTCGAACGTGGCAATTCTACCTAATTCCCTATAGTTATGGCTCTGATACTAATCTGTCACACCCCAACCAATGGCGGAATCATCTGAGTGGGACTTGTTCAAGATTGCAAGAGACTTCATAACACTATTTGCGACAATATGTAATTCAACCAATTTCATTTCAATATCAAATTATCAAAACGATACAAGGAAATCCAAATAACAACATTATTCAAACATAACATAACAAAATTGATACAACACTTTAAACCTAAACGTCTAAGTGAGTATCTAGGCGTCTTTGCTTGTCCATTTCATAGCATCATCAATCCTCAACCTGTAACATGTTTAAAATACAATTCAATGCAAAAGCAAAGGCGAGTATACAAGTTTAAGAATAAGTATAAGTATAAGTTTAAAAGCTTAAAAACGAATCCACATGGAAACTTAGTTTATACAAGAGCATCCAAAGTATAACAACATAGCATTCATGTATAAGGATTGTTTTCGGGCAAGTATAAAGATTAAAGTTTTAGTGTGATTTAATAATTTAGCATGTTACACCCCAAAAGTGGTAAACATAAAAAGGGGGTTTGCGTGTATACTCACGGTTTTGCAAATCTTCACTTGTGAATCCACGAGTTAGTTGTTGTTAGAGGTAGGAACACCAAGTCCTTCTACACGAAGAAATGAAATGTATGAGTTTCGGAGATTAACGGTAGATTAAGGATTTCGGAATTTAAAACACAAGAACATAAGTATACGGAAGTATTCATCCTTGAACACAAAGTACTTGTTTTGACACTATGAAACCTCAAGGGTTAATGTTTTCATGAGTGGTATACTCATTAGAATCTTACAAGTCTTATGTCTTAGATGATGTTATTCTAACACTTTGATGAATGAACACAAGTTCACCATCATGGGTTCGAATCTTAAATAGTATATAAATATAAGTACTATATGTATTATTATGTCCAATAGTCAAGCATGAGGTAGAAGTTTAATCTTCATTTAGGCACCTCTAAGTATCATGGAAGTCATATAGGAGGTAGGAAGAACAAGCTTCCATTTAGGTACCTCTAAGTGTTCACCACTACACTTGTTGTAAAAACATACAAGCAGGGTTATGAACTATAAGTAATACAAGAATATTAAACATTAATCTAAGAGAAATCATCAAGTAATGTGGGGATTTTATGTAGGATAACCCAAGTTAATCCTCAATCACACCTCCATCAAGCTTGAAGCTTGAACATCACTTGTGGGTTAAAAACCCTAAACAAAACAGAATGTATATGAGGTTTAACCTCTGATTTTGAATGTCTCAACCTTGTTTTTAAGCCTAACTAACCATAGAAGTGGTTATAAGCATAAGGACATAGGTTTGAGATGAGAAAACTCAAGTTTGGTTAAGTTTAACAAAGTGTTTGTATAAAACAGAAAGTTTCTTGCACTTATAACCCTTTTATGATGATGTTCCATCCTTGCTTTTCTAGGGAAAACCTATGGAAACATCTCTAGGGTTGTTCCAAGTGCTAAGAAGCAAGAAAGGATGAAGAAGATGGAAGATAAGTGAGGTTAAACTCACTTTTGCAACTTGAAATGTTTCTGACTTTGCTACTGTTTTTGCACCAGATTTTTGAGTGATTAGAGAGTGGATTAGTGAGTTTGTAAAGTGATTCAAGTGTGGGATTGAGTTGGGTTTAATAGAGGGTGATTAGGTGAGGTTTAATTGAGTTTTTGATGAAGAAAACACAACAAGAAGCACAAACTTGACCAGTCCATGAGCTGGAAGCAACTTTCTGCCAGATTGAGGACGTCGCCGCACGCGACCACAAAGTGGGTCTCCCCGTCGCGCGACGCCACGGGTGTGATTTCCAGAATTAAGTTTAAAAATTAACATTTTAGCCCTGTGAAGTTTATATTTTAGGGTTTTAGGGTGTTTCAAGGACTATTTTCGTCCTATAAGCATAGTTTAAGGACAAAATAAGTATGAGGATCATAAACCAAGTATAATTAAGCGTATGAAGGTCGTATTTATGTATTTTTTATGATCAAAACACCTTTTATGCATAAGTTTCACATATTTGCAAGTTTTGCACATAGTTTCCAAGAATCACGAATAAGCATCAATTGTTTCACGAAATTAAATGTATAAATATGTATAAAGTATGTACAACATGAATATAACGAAATACGAGTTTTATTTATGATCCAAGTCTCGAATTTTACAACGATTACAAAGAAAGAACGATTACAAGAACACAAGACTTCTAAAAATAGAAATACAAGCAAGCCTTTCTAAATATGGAAAGTACGAAGAAGCAGGGTGTTACAATCTGAGAGGAGGAATCGAACTCTATTGGATATGTTTCGATCTATGATGGCTAGAAGCACATTACCTCTATCATTTTGGGGTTACGCTCTGCTCTCCACGGCTCGTATATTAAATATGGCCCCAACCAAGAAAGTGGATAAGACACCTTTTGAAATATGGCATGGAAAGGCTCCATCATTATCATATTTGAAGGTATGGGGTTGTGAAGCTTATGTGAAGCAATACACCCCAAACAAATTGGAAGTACGATCCACTAAGTGTATCTTTGTAGGATATCCTAAAGATGATATAGGATATTATTTCTATGATCCAACAGAGCAAAAGGTATTTGTTGCTCGAAAGGCTAAGTTCTTGGAAGATAAGTTCCTTTTGGAAGGAACTAGTAGAATAGTGGAACTTGATGAGGATCAAGAACCTCAAGCCGATGCACGTTTAGTTGATACTAGCACTCAACAAGAGGTTGTTGAAGACGATCAAGTGGTTGATCAACATACACAAAACGTTCGCAGATCTGGTAGAATTAGTAATCCACCTGAAAGATATTGATTTTTCATGGATGGATGCTACCTGGTAGATTCAGATGAACCAACGACATATCATGATGCAATGTCAAAATCCGATTGCGACAAATGGCTTGAAGCCATGAACGTAGAGATGCAATCCATGTATGACAACCAAGTATGGGAATTGGTTGTGCCACCTCTTAACTCCAAAGTAGTTGGAAGTAAGTGGGTTTTCAAGAAGAAAATTGATATGCATGGTAACTTGGATACTTATAAAGCGAGACTTGTAGCAAAAGGTTTCACTCAAACTCAAGGGGTTGATTATGATGAGACCTTCTCGCCCGTAGCTAAAGTCAGTTAGGATATAATTTGCCATAGCTGCATATTATGACTATGAGATTTGGCAAATGGATGTCAAAACGGCTTTCCTGAATGGATATTTTGATGAAGATGTCTATATGGTTCAGCCTCAAGGTTTTGTCGATCCAAAAAATCCTAACAAAGTATGCAAGTTAAAGAAATCAATCTATGGATTGAAGCAAGAATCGAGAAGTTGGAATCACCGTTTTGATGAAGAAATTAGGAATTTTGGGTTCATCAAGAACGGCGATGAAGCTTGTATGTATAAGAAAGCTAGTGGGAGCACCGTCACTTTCTTAGTATTGTATGTCGATGACATTCTACTATTCGGAAATGACATTCCAACCATGGAATGTGTAAAAACCTGGTTTGGAAGTTGTTTTACCATTAAAGATCTTGGAGAAGCCGCCTATAATTTGGGAATAAAGATCTATAGGGATAGATCAAGGAGCTTGATAGGTTTAAACCAAAGTGCATACATTGACAAAGTCTTGAAAAGGTTCAAGATGGAGAACTCTAAGAAAGGTTTGGTACCTATTCAAAAGGGGACAATATTGAATGTATCTCAATGTCCAAGCTCAAAGGATGAGCAAGAAAGAATGAAAGGAATCCCATATGCGTCTGCTATAGGATCCATTATGTATGCAATGATATGCACTAGACCGGACGTGTCATGCGCTTTAAGCATGACGAGTAGATACCAGCAAAATCCAGGTAACAGTCATTGGATGGCTGTTAAGAGTATATTGAAATACCTTAGGAGGACTAAGGATATGTTTCTAATATATGGATCTGGTGAAGAGGAACTCGTTGCAAAGGGTTACACGGATGCGAGTTTCCAAACTGATCGAGATGGTTCTCGATCACAATCTGGGTATGTCTTCATTTTGAATGGAGCTGCAGTCTCATGGAAGAGCTCGAAGCAGGATGTTGTAGCATTGTCCACTATAGAATTAGAATACATCGTCGCTTCATTGGCAGCATAAGAAGCTGAATGGTTAAAGAAGTTCATTGCCGACCTAGGGGTAGTCCCTACCATTCAAGACCCCTAGAGATCTTTTCTCAAATCAAGGAACCTCGTGCACATCAAAAGACTAGGCACATTGAGCGGAGATTCAACTACATAAGGGATGAAGTTGAAAAGGAAAGATGTGTATTCGCAAAGTTCACACCAATCAAAACATTGCGGGTCCACTCACGAAGCTCCTTGAACGGCCAAAACATGAGGGTCATACTTGTGCCTTAGGACTTCAATATTCTAGTGATTGGATTTGATCTATTTTGTATTAGGATATTGGAACAATTGTAATTTTAACTCATTTATGGTATTTTAAGTTATGTTCCATTTTAGCATGTTTAAATCTATGAATAAGTAACTTATTCTAAATGTCCGTAGTCGATCATACTTGTGGGAACAAATATGAATGTAAGACTATTATGAACTTGGATTGGTGGATATTCATTAGGTATGAATATAGAGCAAAGTGTTGCTGCCAAAGTTCATAGATATTTGTGGAATACAAATATTGGACTGACTCGCTCTCAAATGTTACTACATGGAATCATTCGTGATTGATCATAAGAAAATTTGAGCAAAGGCGAATATCATGGTATCTTCTGACCTGAGATTAACACATTGGGTCTTGATATTCACCAAATATTATACCTTGATTTAGTTTTTCGCTGTCTGCAATAAGACAGTACATAAGGCTAAGCTCAGGTGTGGTACAAGGTGATTGTGAGAGACGTATGTAGTCAAGAAGGGATTTGTTCCTCTTATTCGTTGAGAGTAAGATGTCTAAGGCCTGCTAAAGTTAAATCTACAGAGAATGATCACACTATGTCTTTGGATTTGACATGACATCTGTAACGAAAGGATAAATGATAGATTCACCTAAATCATGTTCAAGTACGGGACTTGAAAGGGATGATGTTATTGAATGGCAGTTCGTTATACGTATTAGGGGTAGTAAACCGTTGTTAGGTGTCATTTACTGTTTGCATCAATCTTCTATGTATCTGTGCAAGTGGGAGATTGTTGGACTCTGTATGCCCATGACACATACTAAATTGATGTGGCTAGTATGTTATGATCCAAGTCGGGTCATACCCAATAACAAGCTAGAGAAACACCTATAATATTTATTTATGATATGATCAAACAAATAAATATTAACACTTAGAATATTTAGAAATTGGTTTTCTAAACAATTGCACTTGACAAACTAATAAATTATATCGATAATTTATTTTGAGAGAATATTTTATTTTGTTATTTAATGGGTTAAATAACATTTTAAAAGGTTGCATTAGTCTTGTAAACAAAGATGTTATATTTTTATAAGAGGTTATAAAATAAACAAGACTTAAATTTATAAAAGAAATTTTGAATTTTTTTTATACAATAACATGTGCCCCCCCCCCCCCATGCTCTTCCCAAGACCAATAGTTAGTCCAATCATAATGCATGCATTTGCATGGCTAGATGATCTTTGATTGGGCAAATGGGTGGCAACATTCTCTCTCATTCTTTTAAGACAAAGTTGTTGCAAGACTTGAGATGTATGATCATTTTTCAAGATAATTATCAAGTGCAAGAACTCAAAAACTCTCTCTAAATTTTCGGCCATGGTGGTTTGATTAAGAGGGATTTTCAAGTGAGTTTCAAGTGTACAAATCCTAGCAACATAAGGTGTTCGTTGGAAGCTTGGGGTATGCAAGCTTGAGGTCTTCTCCTTTGAAGATTCCATTCAAGAATATCATCTTCTTCATATTTTCTAGCTCTTGGAATGGTAGTATTCTTAAACACCCTATGATTGTATTTTGATAGCATGCATGTTCATATATGGATCCGGTTATTGGGTTTTACATATAAAAGGGTTTTATATCAAGAAAGTAACATGTTTTAAATAAATATTCCGCTGCGTTTTTATTTTATATGGATAAAATAAGTTTGATAAACATGTGAAAAAACCCAACAGTAAGAACGACTTGAATCCCTTATAAATAAACTTCTATTAAAACTTTAAACCGGCCTTGCGGGACTGTATCCCTATTGACTCAGACCAATATGGCCGAGGGTAGTGTTGCCTCCAAAAGAGGGACATGCCACATTTTGCATTAATAACTTACTTAATTATCTTTCAATAATCCGGTCTTGTGGGACTGTATCCCTGTTGACTCCGACCAATATGGCTGAGGGTAGCGTTGCCTCCAAAAGAGGGACATGCCACTATAACTAAGATAATCTCTTAAAAAACCCAAAGTGCGGAAACCATCGAAGGATACATAAAAGATGAGTTAGAACCAAGTGATTCTTTCTTGTTTGTTTGTTGCTTTTATTATTTCAGTTTCCTTCTTCATTTTTACTTATTTAAAAACCTTTTCTCAAAATTTGGGTCGATTAGACGTTGATGATAAGCCAGTATTAAAAGCTCTTGTGTCCTTGGACGACCTCTGTATCTTACCATCACTATGCTACGCAAACGATGGGTGCAATTTCCCTAGCGTGTTGTAGAGAGTGATAGTTTTATATCGTATTTTATAAATTTAAATCTTGCCAAAAGAGTTAAGAAAGTTTAAAATCGATGGCCTAATGATTTTTATAAATTCGTACCACACGTCAAGTTTTTGGCGATTTTGGCATCATTGCCGGGGACACAAGGATTTTAAGAAAGCTTAAAATCGACGGCTTAATGATTTTTATTATTCTTTATTTTTTTCTTGTTAATTTTTTCTTCTTTTTCTTCATTTTCTCTACATTCTGCAGGTTCAGCACGGGGCCATGCCTGATCAAACACAGGGCCGTGTCTAACTTACAGTAGCTAAAAATCAACAAAAACTTCGTCACAAGAGGCTCACATGGGGCCGTACCACATCTGACACGGGGTCGTGTTAAAAACGCCCATTACCAGATAAATCACAGTCCTGAGCACGGGGCCGTGCTTAATCAACACGGGGCCGTGCTAACCTTCTATGCTCGAAAAATAATTCCTGAGAGCCTTAATCTTCTGGATATTATCCAAACAATGGATTATTACATGAAAGGCTATGACTACTACTATTATGATGATATCATAACAAGGTTGTATCATCTGACAACAGAGATAGAGAACTATGACATAGAGGGATACACTAACACTGAGATAAATGACAAGCTATTAGATGCCCTACCTGCTAGTGGCATATTTATACTCTCATGATAAAGGGTGAAGCTGACTACGATACTAAAGACTTAGAAGAAGTTGTTGGGAAACTGAGATCTTTTAAGCTCAACATGAAGAAGAAGAAGAAGGAAACAGGTTATGATCAGGTTCAAGATACGGGAATCTAAAATGTCATTCCGTCTTCATATTCTCACAATGCTTTTAGTGATTCAACAACTACATTCCTCTCAAGTGATAATAAAAATGTCGTTGTGGATGCTGATAGTGAAATGTGTTTTGTTGCCTTATCGGGAGGCTCAGCAGCAGGAAAGAGACAACATACCGGATTGAATAGCAGAATTCCCAAGTCCATGCCAATCAGTGTCGAATCTGCAAAGAATCAATTGTTTTATCAGATTTATATTTAAGGAAAGATAACCGATCCAGCAACACTGGATGAAGATTATGAGCATATTGATCCAGACGACTTGGATGAGATGGATATTAAATGGCAGATGGCCATGATCAGGGCCAGACGCTTCATGAACAGAACTGGCTGGAAATTCATTGGAAAGAAGGTTGGATTCAATAAATCCAAGGTTAGATGCTTCAAATGTCAAAATCTTTGACATTTCGCCAGAGAATGTCAAAGACAAAGAGGAAATTCTCAACAAGATTCCACTTTTCAAAATTCATCTGGTCAAAGATGAAACAATAATGGCTCACAGGCACTAGTTTCTACTATTTATTCTGATGGGTCATATCATTGGTGTCTTCATCCGGAAGATGATGGAACCATCACACAAGTTTTAATGGCAGAGGTTGGTGTTGTGATCAATGATGGTCAAGAAGTTGAAGGGGAAGCTAGTGAATAAGTCAAAGAAGAGACTTCTGAGAAAAAAGACTGTAGTTGAATAGGTAGCAAGTGAAGAAATGCAAGCTGCCAAAGAACATAATGATGCTGAACAGGTCAAGCCTGAAGAAAAACCAGCAGAAGAGGGAAATAATGATGATGTACAGGTGCAATATGAAGAGGAGAAAGAGTCAAAAGAAGAGAAGGCCAATACTGATTTTGCTGCATTTATGGCCGATTTGAGAAAAGCTACAAGTGTTGTAAGTTTAAAAGTAGTAAGTTCTACCTGCATGAGTTGCAGTGAATTAAGGGGTACAGTCGACAGGTTGTCCACTCACAACCAAAGTCTGATATATGAACTAAATGGTTTAAAAGAAACAAACTTTTTCATAAAGAAAAAAAAGTGTCAATACCTAAAGAAAATAAAATCATGTGAAGCTGAAGTTAGAACTTTAACTCATAAAGTAAATAAAGAGCTTCAAGTGATAAATTTAGCACATGAGACAATGAGAGATAAAACAAATGAACTATTTGATAAGTGCAAAGAGTTATCTGACGCACAAGTTAAGATTGTTGAACTTCAAAGAAAAATATAACAATTTAGAAACACGTCTTTTGTAATGAATCACATGATGGGTAACTTAAAAAGAGTAGTTATCGAACACCGATGGGATTTAATGAAGTTCCTCCTCCTGTTCATCAGGACAATACATTTCTACCACAAGAATATGATTTAATAAATTTTGTGTACAGTGCAACAGATTTTTCAAGTTTAAACACGTACATACATAGGGTCAGGATTTAGAGAGAACAGTCAAAAGTGTGAGAACGGTGAGAACGATTTTGGAGTTGACATGTGGCATTGATACTAAATTACACTAAGGGGTAATATTGTCAAAAAAATCCACACACATGAACTGGGTGTTCAAATAAAACGCCATAAAAACACCAAATTCAGAAAAACGCCATGAAAATACCCAGTTAAAATGCCATAAAACACTAAGTTTAGAAAAACGCCATGAAAAACTCAGTTTAAAACGCCATAAAATACTCAGTTCAGAAAAACCCCATGAAAATACCTAGTTAAAACGCCATAAAAACACATAGTTCAGAAAAACGCCATAAAAATAACTAGTCTAAAACGCCATAAAACACCCAGTTCAGAAAAACGCCATAAAACCCATTTCATTTTTTTCGAAAAGTATATCAATACTATACTCGTTGGAAAGATAAAAAACGCTGAGTTTTATGGTGTAATTTTTTTAGAAAATAATCACGTATAAAAAATTTATTGGCGTTTAAATATGATGGGGGAAAATGGCATGTGATTAGCATGTGCACCCTTGTTTAGATCTTCCAATTTTACCCCTCCTGGTACTTATAAGGCTCCCATTATTTACAAAAATGCCATTGCATCATCTTAGCCACAAATCACAAAGATCCTATGGCTGAAAATCGTTCTCACTGTTCTCACACTTCAAATCGTTCTCTCCTGATCCCGTTCCTATATACATATACTAGGTTAATGCCCGCGTTAAACGCGGATTACACCAAAATTATATTATTTACTTTGAAATGTAATATTCTATACAAACGCATAAATTGGAAGAAACAATCAAAACAACATTCAAATCCTGGAAAAAACTTCCTAGTAGACTACATTTCTGGTTTTACTCGTTACATTCCCATCTTTGTCTAGTATAAGCAACTTCACACTAGCTCTACTTTTAACTCTTGATAACGCAACATAGAGCTGACCATGTGAGAAAACTGGATATTTCAAATACAGTCCAACCCTTGATAGAGATTGTCCTTGACTTTTGTTTATAGTCATTGCAAAACATACATTTAAGGGGAATTGTCGTCGTTGAAACTTGATAGGAATTCTTTTATCCGACGGTGTCAAACTGATTCGTGGAATAAACGGTCTTGTCCCTATGTTTCCTCCGGATATAATCTCTGTGACAACCCGAAGTTTCAAGGTTAGTGTCTTCGGTGTTAGGATTTCCCCGTTCTTGTTTTTGTCTATCTATTCGACCCATGAATCTGTTAAACGTATTTGGTAGTTGTGTGGTGTATGTGTGTTTGTTTTATTAAGAAACCATGGACTTAATTTATCGAACTTGGCCCAAACATGACATGTAACGTCAATGAATAAACCTTTAGACTGGGGCCAAACACGGTTCCGTACAATGATTAGAGCCGGCCCAAATCACTGTTTTGATTTACAAATATAACCGGCCCAACCATTGTTGTGACTAGCATTACAATCGGTCAAATCATTTGTTGTGATTAGTATTGCAGCCGGCCCAAAATCCCTTGTCAATATACTTACATGTCACGTGAATTATGTGAAGCCCAAGTAAGGGTATGAGCTTTGGGCCGGTTACTCTAGAATTTTGTTCGAAGGTACCTTAAGCCCAACTTAGGGGACTTATATTCATGTACGTATATTGCTAAGATGCAACTAAAACCCTAAACACCCCCTCTCCCTTGACTCGCGAACGGCATGAGAAATACAAATCATAATACACCGTATTATCATATCTGGTTAGTGATTTTAATTATTGATTTTCTTATGGTGTGATATTGGATGTGTGTCCGTAAATGGTTGGATAAAAGAATGGTATATGATGTAATAATCGGTTTTTATCGAATAGGTTGCTGATATTATTATTTATTTGTATACGTTGCATGACTAAATGATAATATGAAACTGTTAATAGGTTGTGATATTGTATGAAACAAATTGAGAATTGTATGATAATTGAATACATGATATAGGCTTAGCAGAGGAGTAATCAATCTAGATTGACCCTAGTTTGTTAAGTGAGTTGATGCAATCCAGCAGTGTGGTCCGTTGGGTTTGGCTTAATGGGCCGGGTATCACGGGTTATGTAGGACCGTATATATTAGAAATCCGGATGAACATAGGTCATTGATCAATCTGCCATAATAATTAGTTGATGTTGTAAATTGATCTAACCATGGCATTATTTATAAAGAAGGATAAATGTGTTAGTCGGTGGAATAATGGGTGCAAATGTTAAGGTTTAGTATAAGTGCTAGAATGATTGTGATGTGTTTTTGATGTGACCACTGTTCGGTGGTAATATAGAGGATAAGGGGAACCGATGGATTATGGGGATATCCATCTGAAACAAGTGGTACTGCATAAATTTGTGTTGCACATTATCATATCTCGGTTGGACCACATGAAGCCCAAATATGCAGCCCAAACAACACTTTTAAATGGATCACATGATTTGAATATGATCTGGGCCGGATGTTTAACTGATTTCGTTTATGTAATTGGGCTGGGACCTCTGGGCTTCATATACACTCATTTGGATTGGGACGGTTAGTTTACAAACAAGTGAAACGAACCTGTTGGGTAGTTGGGCCACATATGTATATTGGGCCGAACGTGCTAAGTGATTATGTAATGGTACTGGTTTAACTGTTATGATTTGTATTGTATGAGTGAATTATACGAACGAATACAGTGTATTATGTAAACATGGAATATGTGGATTAACTGTACGCGTAACGTATGGGTTATGTGCAACTGAGAATTAACTGTTGTCGGTAATCATGTTAGGACGCCTGTGATCAACTATTAAGCAGTTAACTAAATATTACCGAGCAAACCAAAGGTGAGTTCACTACATTCGAGCATGCGTCCCAGTGGTTGGGGACAGTCAGTGGGTATCCCGTGGAGGGATAAGTCTTTGGGTAAAAACAGGTATATTGGTTAATATTCTCACCTATCACTCTTGTAAGTCCCTTATTATGTTACCTGGAGGGTAACGGGTATTAGTTGGTAGCGCTACTTAGGTTTGGCACCCTCACACCGCTCCTAGATAGGACGGATGTGAACTAATGACCCATTCGGGGCCCAGTACTAGATAGGAGTACGTGGGAAGGGCAGTCATGTATTTCAGGAGCCGTCTTGTTCGGAATTGAGATATTAACAATATTACTTGCATTGGTTATTGAACTGTTTTACATACAACTGGTAACAAACGTTTTCTAAAACTGTGAACTCGCCAGCTTTGTCTGATACACTTGTTACATGCTCGCAGGTCGTTAGGTGATTGAGACAGGAGCTTATTGGCTGGAGAGCAAGAGTGGTCATGGTCACGCTGATGAACTTATTTATCAAACACTTATTTATTATGATCGTTTAGTATTTACTTTATGGTATCTTTACGCTTCCGCTGAACTTATGGTTTTGAATGACTTACGTTTGGGATTTCATTATTATTAAACGATGGAACTTTATTTTAAACTTGTGATTCAACGTAATTGGTGGCTCATTGCTAGTAGTCACACGCCTAACAGAGACACTCCCTAGGTGGTAATTTGAGGGTGTGACAGTTTGGTATCAGAGCCACTGGTTATAGTGAACTTGGTTTAAAAATGTTTTTATAAAACCAGACTATAACCGAACAAGTTCTGAATACGACCATGACACTCAGCTCCAGACTGCA
>JARYGA010046667.1:0-35159 GCA_030545235.1 Helianthus tuberosus
TACAAACGCATTTCATGTTGCAAGATTGTTTATCTTTAATACATGCAACACAGTGTGGTTCACTTAATGCACAGAACGAAGTTAGCACAGTTATTAGACAAACTAGAAGTACTGACGAGAGTTCAGTACTCATACAGACATGAAATTAAGACATCAAATAAGCCCTAGAACCAAGTGTTACACTAGAATAGTGTGTAGGAAAGTAGGGGTTACAAAACTGCCCGCCTAGTGATAATTTAGGTGCCGGAAAGTGCCAGAAAAATGCCAAAACTGCAGAATTCTGCAGAAAATAGTACAAATTAGCAAACTTCAGCTTTCTAACATCTAAATATAATGCAGAATCACGGTTTAATGGTCCAGAATACCTTCCTAGGAGTCGGGAATCAAAACTGTCATAAAAGGTACCATAAAGCACACTAAACTGCGCAATTTAGCACCTTAACGAACTGGTAACCAACCGAACGACCGGACACTACCCGAAACACCAAATTTTCACTAGAAGCATTGTTTTAACATTTCCGAGCTAGTTATGGTCACCGAACTTCATAACGCATCTAATAAACATGTAGGATCGTTGTGCGACCTGAATGAGTCGTTCAGAAGAGTTTTGGATCCGAATCAAAGGCGGAATCAATGAAACGGACGCTCGATTCAATTATAATGTCTCTTGTATTGATATAATAGTATTACAGCACCTGGAGACAATTCGGCAGCACTTCGTTACCGAATCACAAGATCTAATTCCGTGTCAAATGACACCCTATGCTCACCTATTTATAGTAGTGGCGATTCCGTTTGAAATGACCAAAGCCACTTTCAAGCGGAATTAAGTTTGTTAATTTTGTTTGAAATGGTCTTTGACAATTTCAAGCGAAATTACACAAATACATAAAACTTAGTTTCTAGTACCCCTAGCACTTGTTTATCCTATCCTATTACATGACTCGATACAAGACGAAGTCCACAGACATATTGCACTAACAGACTCCCCCTTGGATGTTGACGAAGTCTTCAGTGTCGAGTCTTTATCATGACACATCTTCAGTCTTGATCAGTCTTTACACTCCTACCAAATTGTCTAACAGTGTAAGCATCCATCAATCTTTCTACTTTTATCAGCTTCTATCTTTGAATTGTATACCAGGATCTGCCTCTGGCTCTAACATTAACAAATTCTTCAGGCTCCCCCTTTCATCAAGCTTCCGTGCTTTAGGGATCGACACCTTGCTTTCTGTTTACAAGCTCCCCCTTGCATTGAGCTCATCTTCAGACTCCCCCTTAGACTTAGCTGTCAGGATCGTAGTCTGGTACAATATCTGCAATCACTCAAACATTTATAAGTAACAACTTTTTGAACTTCCAGGATTGAAAACCTAGCTCTCTCAAACATATACTAAAATATTTTACAATGAAAGCAATTTCGATTTTCCAGGAATCGTAACCTGGCTTTATTCAACAGATATTAACAATAAAAACATCCAAATCCCTCACAGTTAATCATCCAAGTCCAATCTAATGACCTTGGAGATATCCCAAACTGTTTTTGATTTTTGTTTAAAAACTTCAAGTTTCAAATTAATGAACTCGTTTTATTTTCAGAAACCCAAGCAGCATACTTAGATTTTGAAACTCAGCATTGAAAACATTAGTTGTCAAAAATAAAGTTGAATTCAAAATCTTTTTGTATATTTCTGAAATATAAAGCAGTAAAGAAATATTTACAAACATATTTACACGCAATATTTTTATTTGAGTTTGTATCAGAGGATCATATCAGTTTTTGACAAGTCGCAAGTACCGTTGAGCTTAGTTACACATTAAGAATTAAACAATTCACTTAGATTGTCGATATACTGATCCACTTAAAATTTCACACAAATTTCAACTGATTCAGGATACGAATTAGATGTATTAAGAACTTAAACTCATTCATGTGTCCCACCTCTTGAATATACTCCCGTACCCAGATCCCAATATTCAGTCTTACAGGTGAATATACCTAGATGATATCTGTAAGGGGTTAAAATGCGAAACCGTGAGCGCTCAGGTCAGAACTTCCGTTCAGCAAAGAGATGACAGCTTCGACTTTAGTTGTGTTCCCTTTAGAGAATCTTTTCTTCAACAGCACATGATTATCATTTTTCAATGTTTCATCATTTTTGTACTGAGGGCGTTTGCTATATTTCAAGCATGCAGAAAGTATTATACGGGGACTAGGCCATTGCTTCCGCATTATCAGAAGTCCCGGGATAATACCCCAGATATCACTAAGCATAAAGACCTAGTATCTCAGAAAGAGGGACCTTTCAAACAAGATTTCAGGGGTTACCTATATATCCAAGTAGTGTTCCCCACGAAACAAGCAAGTTTGAATTTATGTTTATATCCCGAAAAAGTTTACTAAATGTATAAAAACCTATCGGCATATCATCAGTGAGACTGTTTAATGCTATATAAACATTACATTTCTTTAACATACTGTAACTGTCTACTGATGTACTATCATTTCCTCTTTTTACACAAAACTCAATTTTGAATTTTATCATGTTTTTGACTTTTTCAAATTTACAAATGTTTTTGTATTTTCTAACAATATTACTCCCCCTAAAATGCAAAATCATTTAAAGAAAATTTGACAAACCGATACTGATAGCTTTGTCTCGCCATCCATTTTCTGCTAATGTGTACCAAATTGCATGAAAACAGTAAATTACCCCCATGATATACAACACATTGATTTTTTATAGTCTGAAAAACATTTTTCAATCTTGTGAAAGTAATCATGTTTGTTCAACCGTGAGGGTTTCGACATATTCATGTAACATATTTTTGGTTTTTAAAATTTTTTCAATTTTTAGGGATTTTGAAATATTGTTTATTTATGTACAGCAATCAAACAAACTCCTTGTTTCAACCAACACAGGGTTCAGCAGCCTCCTCTTCTTCTTCTTCTTCTTCTTGTGCCAGGCTGCTTCGATTCTCCTTTGGTTGACATTCATTTGACTTCAGAAGCACCTGCACATTCAAAAGATTTAATCACTTGAACAATTTAGCCCAGGTCTGTTTGACCTTAGGCATTTCAACACAATATGTATCATGCAGTTTCGGAAAATCTTTGTCATCAAAGATTTTTTCAACTTTGACTTCAACTTTTTCATCATTTATCGAAGTTACTTGTTTGTTAACATTCCATGTTTGACTTTGTTAATTTCCTTTGAAATGGTCTTTGCCAATTTCAAGCGAAATTACCAACAAATACATAAAACTTAGTTTCTAGCACCCGAGCACTTGTTTATCCTATCCTATTACATGACTCGATTTCTAACAAAACATATAACACCTAAAACACTAACTAGTCCTCTTGATTTCTAACTAAATCATTCAACAAGCCATTACACCCTAACTAGTACCCCCCCCCCCCCTAATTCACGGTTATGGGCATGTGGGCCCACCCTTGATTTTAATTGCGTTGTTTAATTGATATGTGCTGAACTTTTGAAACATATGGACCCTTGGTTTATAAAATGTTGGAGACATGTTCATAAATAACCACTAGTAATCTCATTTTATTCATTTGTTCATTACAACACCATCCATCTTCTTCCTCTTCTTCTCTTGATCACGGCACACACACACCCACATCTATCCATCATTTTCAAGCTTCATACAACCAATCCAAGGTGATTTAGAGGTGTAAGGAGCTTATCTAAGGAAGCTTGAAGTGTTGAAACTTAAAGGACCTCTTTGTGGAGCCTTTAACCACTCATTTTCTTCCATAATCATCTCCATCATTGTTGTGCCACTTCTCTAGCCCTTAGAGCTAGTAGTAAGCTTGTTGATCTTGTTTTTACCTCTAATCATAATGGTTAAAGTGTTATGTAAATTGTTAAACTCAAAAATCACAAAGAAATATGAAGAAGATCACTAACATAAAGCTAAATAACATGAAATCTAAGTTGATTAAGTGTATATATGAAACTTGTTTGTGGATTTCTTATGTTTATGATGTTGATCATCATAATAACCTTGCTAGATGATGATTAAACACATGATCTAGCAAGTATAAGGATGGATCTTGAAGAAATCATAATAGTCATCCTTTATGTGAATCATGAACTTGAAAATGAAGTTATTTTAGAGTATGATGATGATTGATACGTGTTAAAAGTCTTAAAAATGGATGATTTCAAAGATAGTTTTCTCAAGAAACCAAGTTTATTTACAAGACTTACATAAACATGATTTTAGAGAAGCTAATCACATTTTTAGTGTTAAATCAAGGCTAGAATCATGTTTGTAACAAGAAAAATACAAAAGAATTATTTTTAGAAAAATCATCCTACAAGTTGTAAAGGACCAAATTTTGCAAGAATGCGATTTACAAACAAATAACCACATTTTAAGGGTAACTAAACCTACTAAATAACATGCTAAGTTACTACAAATTTTTACAAAGTTTCAAGTTCATGTCATAGTGTAAATTTCATATTTTTGGCACATGGTAAGTCTTGAATGATTTGTTGATGATTGATGATGATTTTAAAAAGAAAATGATATGCTTTTAAAGCATAGAAACCTCCATTTTTAAGGGGAAACTATGGCAAAAATTTTGTAGAATTTAAACACTTAGAAAAATATTTTAAACAAGTATTTACAAGTGTATTTTAATCATGGCTTTTCATATAAAATTGGCCATAATTTTTGTTACAAAAATTACAAATATTGGAGGTTGGTTTTTTATAAATAAAAGTGACTTAGTATATATTTAGGAAAATATATATTTAGATGTCACAATTTGTGTGATTACTTGTATATTACGTGTATTAGTTATATTATTTTAGGACTTGAAATAATATAACTCACCAAAATGCCAAGAATTACAATACAAAACAATACCAAAATTCCAAGAAAACGAATATATAATTTACGCCCAGATATTGGACAAACCGAACAAGGAATATGGATTACATATATATATTCCGGAATTAAGTTCATATATATTTTGACAAATAAGTTAAACGGTATTTTGGAAACCAAAGAAACGGAAGTTATCATTTTTACAAGTGTTACAAAAATATATCATATTTTTGTCAAGAAGAAAATATATTATTTTTTAGTAAAGAAAAATATATATGTTTTCTTGAACTGTTAAGAAGATATATTATTTTTGAAGAAAATAGATATTTTCTTAAACAAACCAAAAATATATTATTTTGGGTGAAAAGTGGAATTATAAATATTTTCTAAGTTAATCTTGAAAATATATTATCTTTGAGGCTTATATGAAAATATAATTATTTTTTCCAAGGAAGAATTATAGATAATTCTCTATAAAAGTTTTCTTAAAATATATATATTTTAAGAATGTAAATTGGTGATTTTTAAATAATATTCCGGAAGGTATAAATACAAAATTATATATAAGAATACTTAATAAATACAACGAAAATACGTATCCTCGTACGTCCAAATACACACCGGAATACGCCACAAATACTTGGCAAATACACAAGTCTAATATGCACAAGTATGATTATACCCATCCTTGGGAGAATACATAGGTATAATTACATGACATACCAAGTTAAAATATATTATTTTAACAAATATTCCAAGTGATTAATAAATATAATTTGAGTTAAAATATTATTATTTTAACAAATAATTATATACTTTGGAATAATACAAGTACATCAAAAACGTAACACAAGGATGCTAAGTCATAACAACTAAGACAAAAGAGTCGTAACACGACGTAAACGTCTAATAAAACATGAAACGTGTGTAGGTAGTTGTACGACTCATAGGAGGACCTTTGAGCATACGAGATAGCAGGACGCAAACTTGTGAGTTCATGCCCCCCTTTTCTCTTACTGTTTTTGGATTTATAACTCTCGGGGGTGGAATACATGTTACGAATGTTCAAATTGTATGATTTGAGTATGTAATGAACTATTAGATCATGTGAGCATAGACGGAAACTGAAATGCCAAATAACTCTCATAAGAATCATGGACAAAGGTTAGAGCTAACGGGTACGGCCGAGCCCCACTCATGGTCCTTATGTGACCACTTAGAGTGCTTTAGTGTCCCAGTCGAGGTGATTCGACAACGGTCAAGGGGATTTGACACAGTCAAGGTGATTTGATACGGTCAAGGGAATTTGACACAGTCAAGATGAATTTGACACTGTCGAGGGGAAATTCGACACAGTCGAGGGGATTCGACAAAGACAAAAGCCTACTCATATTGAGTACTCCCTATGTCTTCACAAACATTAATGTCCTTGCAAAACATTAATTTAATCTATTCATAGACGCTTTTCATACCTGTTTTCAAAGGAGTCTCTCAAATGTTTACAAGTTTATCAGTACTCATACAAAACGCATGAACTCGCTCAACTTTTGTTGACACTTTCAAAATTACATGTATTTCAGGAAGCAAGTTGGATCTTGGGCGCTGGTGTTATTTCGAGAAGTAAATTTAAAGTTTAGATGCCATCCACTTTTGTTGGTTTGTAACTTAATCAAAGGTTGTGTTGTTTGAAACTTAAATGACTGGTGTTTGTAATGTTTTGAACTTTATAAATGGATGAACATCATTTTGATCATATAGTTGTTTATTATAATCGAATGCAATGAGAACCAATCAAGTCACACGCATACGCTTCCGCAAAAGTCACGGTGTGACTGTTTGGTATCAGAGCCTTGATTGTAGTGAACTAGGATTCCTTCTCGAATCTAGATTACAATCAATAGGATTCTCTCAGGAAAACATTTTAGGAAATCCTCGTAAAGGAAGCAAGGCTTGTCGCCTTCGAATTGAGTAGTGAGTCTTCTGCCCTCGCACCCTGGGTGGTGCGGCATCCGTGCTAAGAAGAAGGGACTACAACATACGAGATGGGTGCACCTACTAGTGAGCCAGGGACGCCTCTCTTTCCTCTTCCCCCATTTGACAACTGGACTGTTACTCTTCTAATAACCATTTTCGAGAGACAAACTCCAGTGAACTTCATTGCATTTACGAAAGTGCCAAGATCCACGAGTCAAACACTTTTCAAAGAAAAGACAAGGCAAGGACATTAATAGGGAGGAGAATACCCCAAATTTAAGTGCCAAGTATGGCATAGTCTACGTGAGATAGACTTGCCAAAGACAAAATGATCCCCCCCTCCCCGAAAGGTCAAACGAGAGTTATATCTGACATGATGCATTTATTTGCCTGTTTATACCGAGTAACTTATTTTTTTCATTAATATATATGCGTATAAGTGTATGGAATGATTATTAACGTGAATGAGATACCTTCGACTCCGAATCCTATTATTGTTCTTGACTCGCACGATAAGACTATCGACCTCGCGTTTATTGCGAAGCTCATGGCTGGAGTGATTACCAAATGAGATCCTGAGCTTGCTCACGTAGAAGATGGTCGTTCTTCCCTCTCGAATGCGAAGGTTCCTGACTATGGTAGTGACGGCGAGGCGGAGGAGGCAACCTTGGACAACACCCTTATTAGTGGGACGAGATCCCTGTGACTTTTGAGAAACAAGGTTGACGACATTCTTGTCCGGATGAGGAAGATGAGGTACTCATCTTAAAGGTGCCACTCCAACTACTAGGAATTCTCCTTATTCCTATTATGTCTAAGCATCGTGCCTATTTGCACGTAACGATAACAGATGTTAGCGCGTGGACCACCACAACGGTCCTTTCCATGTCGGAGGTATAAGGACAGTAGTGTCCCCTATTTGGTTGATCGTCTACTTTGAACGAGGGAAAATTGGGGTGACCATGCAAGACAATTTATTATTACGTGGGCCCACGTAATAACGACTTGTAGTGCATGGAAATCCTGGTGGACTCTGCGGGTTAAGCTAATGATCACCACCCATCTAAATTTCCAAGTGTTCACACCTTCATCTAGTAGAACAATACCTAGATAGTTGCTATAGCACTCTACAAAGTAGGAAATCTGTCTTTGCTTACTTCGTGTCTGACACTTCTACCCGTATACGAGTCATTTAGGAACCGATATTTAAGCAAATGAAGATGGCTAACAATCGGGAAAGATTCAGCAACTTTACACTCTCTATCACCCCTATATGTGGTAGAAATGCCCAACCCCCATCTCTGGGAAGTATACCCGTCATTGTGAAACTAAAGACCTAAGGAGACCAATGTAGAGGGAAAATAACTACTACTTTCATATTATGGAACTTGTATAACCGAGGTGATGTAACCTCAAGTTCATTTTGTTTTCCCCTGATAAAAACAATAAGTCAAGTTGTCAAGCATATATGAAAGCCCAGTAGTTGTTTTCCTACTTAGACATTGTTGATTATCTATGCATTAACTATTAGGTGATTACATGTTTGCTTGTGGTGATATATACCTCATAGACAATTATTGGATGTTGTCTAACCTACCCCATACCTTTTTGCCAGAAGAAAATGCCGCCCAGACGCGACACAGACACTAATACGTTACCAAGGACAGAAGCTGAATTACAAGAGCGCATCTCACAAGCCATCGCACAGCATGAGGCACTCCGCTCCAAACACAGCGGAGGTACCTCTGGGAATTTTTCCCCAAATGGATGTACCTATAAATAATTCCTGGACTGCAAGCCCCTAAACTTCGATGGCACTGGGGGTGCTGTCGCCTTCGTACGCTGGGTGGAGAAAATGGACTCCGTATTGAGAATGAGCAAATGTGCTCCGGAACAAAAAGTTACGTACATATCTGGGAGGTTTCTTGATGGAGGGCTCTCGTGGTGGAACCTCTAGGTGCAGACATTAGGTGAAGCTGCTGCATATGCATTAAGGTGGGATGAACTGAAGGAGTTAATGTGCAAAAAGTATTGTTCTCGAGCAGAGATTCAGAAATTGGAAACGGAATTCTGGAACTTAAAGATGGATGGTCCGAGAATAGCCGAGTATATCCAGCGCTTCCACGATTTGTCAAGGGTCGTCCCCTATCTTGTCGAGCCGGAATTCAACAGAATTGAGCGGTTCATTTGGGGACTTGCTCCTCAAATCCTAAGCATGGTTATTGCCGCAAAGCCTCCAACCATCACAGAGGCTATCGACTTGAGTGTTACGCTTACTGAAGAAGCTCTTCGAATGGGAAAGTTTTCGGAATAACAAAAGAAAGTTTTCAAACCTGAGAGTAGGCACCCAAGCCAGTTATCACAACTCTAATGTAAACAAAAGAAGGGAAGTGAACCCGCCTCGTGGCTTAAAAGCTTATAGAGCCACTAATACGGCCGGTGGTAAAGTTTATTTGGGGACTAAGCCGAGATGTGACGAATGCAAGTTTCACCATGAAGGTCGATGCCTGAGACCTAAGTGTGACAGATTTGGAAAAGAGGGACACATCAAGGATGCCTGTTGGGCAAGACATCCCAACCAAGGAGGAAACGATAACTACAACCAAGGCAGAAACGATACTGGTAGGATTCCAGGTTGCTTCAACTATGGTGACGTGGGGCACTTTAGAAAGGATTGCCCTAAGAAGAACCAAGCAAGGAAGAGTCTTCACTATCGGAGCTCGTAAAGCATGCCAGGATCCAAATTTGGTTACGGGTACGTACCCTATTAACCAACACTATACATCCATTTTGATTGATACTGGTCCCGACTTTAAACTTGTATCCTTAGGAATTAAGAACCTACTTGGCCTAGTTTCAAGTAGGATAGACGCCCCGTATTCTTTAGAATTGGCAAATAGAAGGTTAGTTAAAGCAGATGAGGTGATTAAACATTGTATTTTGGAACTTAGAGAGTGAGAACCTTCTGTTACCGTTGACTTGGGAAGTCATGATATTGTAGTAAGCATGGATTGGATATCCAAGGGTAGAGCTGAAGTTGTTCGTCATAAGGAAAATCATTCGCATCCCTCTTGCGAATGATGAGACACTTATAGTACACAACCTTCTTACAGTAAATGCGATAGCACTCTGCCCCATAAGACGGTGGATTTGCGACATCTCACATTGGTCATAGAGACACAGAAGCGCCTCCGAATAGGCTGCATAGCCTTCCTTGCTCATGTTGTCGATAAGGAAACCAAGGAGCCAAAGCTAGAAGACATCCCCGTTGGGAAGGAATTTCTAAAAGTCTATCCTGAAGACTTGCCTGGGTTACCTCCACAGCGACAAGAGGAGTTTAGGATAAACCTAGTGCCAGGAGCGGTACCATTGATGGATGGCGCCTTACCGACTAGCTCCGTCCGAGATACAGGTGTAACAACCCTCGGTAAAACCAACACCCTTATAATATTTTCGACACCCTATTATATATTAAAGTACCCTTATATGTCTTGAAATACACCCCGTATGTGAAAACCGAGCCCGAATTATATTATAACATATAAAATAAATTAAAAATAAGAAAAATGGAATTGAGGCAGGCCGCATAAACCCACCTCAATAGTTCGCGCGGGCGGAATCATGGTCTAAACCTGATATCGTTGAATCCTTTAGTTCAAGCGGGCCGCGTAAGAGTCCTTGCTAGTTAACGCGGGCCGCGAGAGATGATGAAACGCGGAGACATTCGGTGCTGACACGTGTCGACATTGTGGCGGGTCTACTTGGTGACTGGGCTAAGCTATTCTGTTGACCAGGGTTGACGCGGGCCGCGTAACCCTTTTCTATGTTTTACGCGGGCCGCGACAGGACTAGAATCAGGAACTATAAATAGAGGCATCGGTTTTCGTTTTCAGTCGCTCATTCTCAATTATCAATCTCGAATTCTGAAAGTACCCTAATAAACGATGTTTTAAATTCAATAAAATAGGGATTTTCCCTATAAATGTATTGTACTAAGAAACTTGGGTTTTACCCATATGATTATTAATATTAAATGAGGTGGTTTTACTCTGATAAACATTTCCTAACTACGGTCCTGATGTAAATTTCTG
This sequence comes from Helianthus tuberosus, assembly GCA_030545235.1. Taxonomy (NCBI): domain Eukaryota; kingdom Viridiplantae; phylum Streptophyta; class Magnoliopsida; order Asterales; family Asteraceae; genus Helianthus; species Helianthus tuberosus. The sequence continues at coordinate 10,923 of JARYGA010046667.1, forward strand.
CTGCAAAATTAATTAACAACTGATACCACCGAAACTTTGTGATCACGTCCGCCCGTTCCCGGGGATCAGGGATCGGGGGTTGCAACAGAAGGTGGTATCAGAGCCTAGCCACTGGTCTGAGCCAAAGAAGTGTTCTGCTGACACTTAAATTTTGTGTTAGGAAATAAATTATGGAAATACATGCATAACTGTATTTATTTGTTATGTGTTATTTGACTATCTGTTAGTTTACAGTATGAGTGATCAAGGACCCTCAGACATGAATCGTTTGTTGTCTGAATCACCTAAGAGTGAAGGTACCTCGTCACAGCCTGCCCTTTCTGGGTATTCTGCTGATCAGGAAGAAGGAGTGTTTGCTTTTAGAGCTCAGTCAGAAGAGCCGTTCCCTAATAAGAAACGAGGATGGTTCAGTAAGGAAGCTTTTGCTCGTAGGAAGAGAATGCGAAATTTGCAACAGCAAAGAGTTCTAGCAGCTGCTAAACGTAGAACAGCTGCTAAACGTAGAACAGATGCCCATACACATGATATGCTTAATAGAAGCCTAGCTAATTTTCATATCCTAGCCACAACTGCTGCTGACCCGAGTCTGGAACAATTAGTAGCCCCACAACTACAAATTCAAGATCAACCCATGGAGATAGAAAACTAGGAAAACCAAGTGGAAATGCATGACTTTAATCCAGAAGAAATTCCTAGGGTACTTGCACCAAACCCTCTAGATCCAAATTACGACCCCTGGTGGGATGATAATAGGGATTTTGTACAACGTTACCCTATTTAGGAATATCCACCCATACAGAACATAGAAGCCTATCCAGGTATGGACCCTTTAGATCCCTATTACCAAGATGAATATATTAGGGAAATTTTAGAGGATCCTTACCGATTTCAGGAACTTTCACCCCCATATCAGGAACCTGCACCCCCAGATTCCAAACCCAGTCCGAGAACCTGCACCCCCAATGAGTGCAGAAAACGTCCAAGAACTTAGGACTTTTGGGGAGGAAATTTTAGAAAGCAGTGAGAGAATGCGTCAGGTGGGAGAGCGTCTCGTATGGAAATACGATGAACGTAATATGGATTTTTGGATAAATCCATATCCGTGAATGAGATGGTGAAACGATGGTAGTAATAATATTATAATAATAATATAATATAATAAAAATAAAATAAAATATGTATGTACGGATGCATATTATTAGTATAATTTTCTTTCTGTTGGTATTGTAATCTTTATTTCTGTACTAGTGTATAATAGACGCATAGTATATGAAAATAGAGTACAAGTCGCAATGATCGACGGTTTTGGTTAAAATTGTGTGTCATGTGATTAACTATATTACCTATTATTTGTGATATTAATATGGGGTAAAGGTTTAAAATTCAGATGGCCGACGAAGGAAATCAAGGAAATCTGAATAATGATAACCAGAGTAACATTAACGTGGTTAATGAGAATCCAAGCATCAATAACAATAACAATCAAGTGGATAATATTGCTATCCAACACATAGTAGCACAAGGAATTATAGATGCAATGCCATTTATTCTTCAAACTGTTAAAGATGCTGATAATAAAAGTAAGCATAGCAGTAAGCGACCTGTTGAACCAGAAAACAGTGTAAACAATGGACCTGTACTTCAATTGCCTATTCCTAAAAGAAGAAGAACCATTCCGTATGGTTGTTCTTATAAAGAATTTTGGTCTTGTAAACCAATGGAATTCTCGGGCAACGAAGGAGCCATTGCAACCTTACGCTGGATAGAGAAGACTGAGCCAGTCTTAAGGATAAGCAAGTGTGCTGAAGAAGATAAAATATTGTTTGCTTCTAATCTGTTTAAGAATGCAGCACTAGAATGGTGGAACACTATCCTCCAGACAAGAGGAAGTGATCAAACCTACAATATGGAATGGGAAGAATTTAAAATCAAGGTAGAAAGGAAATTCTGCCCACCCAATGAAAAAGAACAGATAGCAAACAAATTCCTAAACCTTAGGATGACTGGTGTGGATAGTAAGGGATATACTAAGATATTCTTTGAATATGCTAGAATAGTGCCAACCCTTGCTTCACCAGAACCAGTGTTAATTTCCCGTTATATTTGGGGATTAATTGGGGAGATAAGACACGTAGTCAAGGCAGCTAGACCTCAAACCACAGAAGAAGCTGTAGAACTAGCCAATACTCTGACTGATGAATTAGTCCGTACTAGAGAACAAGATCAGAGAAGGAATTTAACCCAAAGACTTACACAAGAATTTCGTTCTAGAAATTACAATCGTAGGAATATGGGTTCTACCTCTTTACCATACTGCAAGGTCTGCAAGAAAAAGCATTCGGGAAAATGCTCCACTCTCTTCAATTATTGCAAAATGCCAGGACACAAGGAAGAAAATTGCAGGAAGAAATCCAGTAATGGATTTTGCTACAACTGTGGAGAAAAAGGTCATATCAGGCCAAACTGCCTAAAATTAGCTCCAGCTCCAGACAACAAGAATACTAAAAATGCTAGAGCATTTGTTTTGACTGCAGATGAAGCCAACATGATCCCAGATGTCATAGCTGGTACGTTTTTAGTTAATGATATTTTTGCTAAAGTATTATTTGACTCTGGTGCAAACCAAAGTTTTATGAATACATCATTTTGCAAATTTCTAAATCAGTCATTAACTAAACTACCACAAGAATGTCTAGTAGAGACAGCCAATGGAGAAACCGTTAGGATTTCTGAAATCTTGCAAGGAGCAAGAATAGAAATTTTTAACCAAATATTTTAGGCAAACCTGTATCCCATGAATCTGGCAGGATTCGATGTTGTTTTAGGAATGGATTGGTTAATAGCCAATAAAGCCAATATTTTATGTGATCAAAAGTTAATTCAAGTAAATTCACCAAAAGGTAAAATGATCACAATTAAAGGAGATAAACCTTCTAGGTCTACTAAATTTATCTCTTTGATGAAAACTGCAAGTTGTATAAGGAAAGGTTCTATAGTGTATTTGATTTCTATAATCACTAACACTAAAGGAAAGGATTTAAAAGATATTCAAGTAGTATCTCAGTTTTCAAATGTATTTCCAGAAGAATTGCCATGATTACCTTCGGATAGAGAAGTTGAATTCAGAATCCATTTGCTACCAGGAACAACACCAATTGCCAAAGCACCTTACCGTTCGGCACCTACAGAAATGCAAGAATTAAAGATACAATTAGATGAATTGTTGGAAAAAGGAGTCATACAACCAAGTTCCTCGCCATGGGGAGCGCCGATATTGTTTGTTAAAAAGAAGAACGGATCAATGCGTATGTGCATTGACTACCGTGAATTAAACAAAGTCACAATTAAGAATCGGTACCCATTACCGAGAATCGATGATCTGTTTGATCAACTGCAAGGAGCTCGATTTTTCTCTAAAATCGATTTAAGGTCAGGATATCATCAATTAAAGGTACAGGAAGAGGACATTCCTAAGACCGCATTTAGAACAAGGTATGGTCATTATGAATTTACTGTCATGCCATTTGGTTTAACCAATGCCCCAGCTGCATTTATGGACATGATGAACCGAATATGTAAACCATATTTGGATAAATTCATAATTGTCTTTATAGATGATATTCTAATTTACTCTAAGAGTAAAGAGGATCATGCAAGACATTTGCACGCACATTTAAGTTTATTAAGAAAGGAAAACTTTATGCTAAGTTTTCAAAGTGCGAATTTTGGTTAGAACAGGTACAATTCCTAGGACACCTAGTCAATCATGAAGGAATTCATGTAGATCCAACAAAGATTGAGGCCATTACTAAATGGAAAATCCCTGAGTCACCAACTGAGGTTAGAAGTTTCTTAGGATTGGCCGGTTATTATAGAAGATTTATTCAAGATTTCTCCAGAATAGCCATTCCCTTAACTAAGCTAACCCGTAAATCTATTAAGTTTGAGTGGGGATTAAAACAAGAAGAAGCCTTTAGAATTCTTAAGCAAAGATTGACCCATACACCTATATTAGCATTACCAGAAGGAACTGAAGACTTTGTAGTCTATTGTGATGCTTCTAAATTAGGTTATGGATGTGTATTGATGCAACGACAAAAGGTTATAGCTTACGCATCTAGACAACTTAAGAATAATGAAGAGAATTATTCAACCCAAGATTTAGAATTAGGAGCTATAATTTTTGCTCTTAAAATTTGGAGACATTACCTTTATGGTAGTAAGTTTACTGTATTCACCGATCATAAGAGACTAAGTTATGTTTTCAAGCAAAAAGAGTTGAATATGAGGCAAAGACGCTGGATGGAATTTCTTAGTGACTATGACTGTGATATCTAGTATCATGAAGGAAAGGCAAATGTAGTGGCAGATGCTTTAAGTCGAAAGTATCATGAAAAGCCAAAAAGGGTACGTTCTCTTAAATTAAATTTGCAAGTAGATTTAAATGAACATATAAGATAAGCACAAGAATCAGTAATCAAGGATGATTCTGAAAAATTAAAAGGTATGCTAAAAGAATTAGAACAAGGAACATATGGAATATGGAGATTCCATGAAAAGAGAATGTGGATACCTAAATTAGGAAATATACGTCATCGTATATTAGAAGAAGCCCATAAGTCTAAATATACGAAGCATCCAGGAAATGATAAAATGTACCAGGATTTAAGGAAAAATTTCTGGTGGATAGGAATGAAGAAGGACATAACAACCTATGTTTCTAAATGTTTGACCTGTTCACAAGTCAAAGCTGAACATCAGAAACCCTTAGGTTTGTTACAGCAATTAGAAATGCCAGTTTCGAAATGGGAATTAATAACAATGGATTTTGTTACTAAATTACCCAAAACAAGAAAAGGAAATAATACAATCTGGGTGATTGTAGATAGACTAACCAAATCAGCTCATTTTCTACCAATGAAGGAAACAATTAGTATGGAACAATTATCTAAATTGTATGTAAATGAAATTGTTTCTTTACATGGTATTCCTTTATCAATGGTTTCTGATAGAGATAGCCGCTTTACATCTCATTTTTGGTCAAGTTTCCAAAAGGCAATGGGAACCAAGCTGAAACTAAGCACAGCTTATCATCCTCAAACGGACGGACAAAGCGAAAGAACAATTTAGACAATGGAAGATATGCTTAGAGCTTGTGTAATTGATTTTGGGGGTAATTGGGATGATCACTTACCTTTAATAGATTTTTCTTATTATAATAGTTATCACACAAGTATCAACGCTGCACCATTCGAAGCACTTTATGGACGAAAGTGCCGAACCCCAGTCTGTTGGGCAGAAATTGGGGAAAGGCAACTATCTGGACCTGAGATAGTGCAGGAAACACCGACAAGATTATTCAAGTCAAGGAACGACTGAAAGTAACACGTGATCGACAAAAGAGTTATGCTAATAACCGACGCAAACCATTGGAATTTCAAGTAGGAGATAAAGTATTGTTGAAAGTCTCTCCTTGTAAAGGATTAGTAAGATTCATCAAACGGGGAAAACTAAGTCCCAGGTATGTTGGACCTTTTGAGATTATTAGAAGAATAGGAGCTGTAGCCTATCAGTTACAACTGCCAGAAGAAACGACAGGAATACATGATGTGTTTCATGTATCAAATCTCAAAAAGTGTTTAGCTGATGAATCACTGATAGTACCTCTTAAGGATATAGAGGTAAATGAACAACTCAAGTTTGTAGAAAGACCTCTACAGATTGAAGACAGGAAAGTCAAGAATCTCAAGCATAAAAGACTAGTTCTAATCAAAGTGAAGTGGGACTCCAAAAGAGGACCTGAGTATACATGGGAACTCGAGTCAGAGATGCAAAGGAAATATCCATATTTATTCCAAAAGATCTCGAGGACGAGCTCTAAACAAGGAGGGGAGAATGTAACAACCCTCGGTAAAACCAACACCCTTATAATATTTCCGACACCCTATTATATATTAAAGTACCCTTATGTGTCTTGAAATACACCCCGTATGTGAAAACCGAGCCCGAATTATATTATAGCCTATAAAATAAATTAAAAATAAGAAAAATGGAATTGAGGCGGCCCACGTAAATCCACCTGAATAGTTCACGCGGGAGGTATCATGGTCTAAACCTAATATCGTTGAATCCTTTAGTTCAAGCGGGCCGTGTAAGAGTCCTTGCTAGTTAACGCGGGCCGCGAGAGATCATGAAACGCGGAGACATCCGGTGCTGACATGTGCCGACATCGTGGCGGGTCTACTTGGTGACCGGGCTAAGCTATTCTGTTAACCAGGGTTGACGCGGGCCGCGTAACCCTTGTCTATGTTTTACGCGGGCCGCGACAGGACTAGAATCATGAACTATAAATAGAGGCATCAGTTTTCGTTTTCAGTCGCTCATTCTCAATTCTCAATCTCGAATTCTGAAAGTATTAAGCATAATATTTGGGTATTATACCCCTAATTAGCGACGTTCTGCTCCATTGTAAGTATTATAACCCTAGTTTCGTAACAGTTACGCTGCCCGATTGATTTAGGGTTCCGTAACAACTGTCGTGGTTCGGCGCGACGTAGTTGTTGGAATACCGTCTCGGGGAGGGTATCATTAATATTTTCAAAAGGGTTATGATACTAACCAATGTACATTTATATAAATTATAGATTATATCCAGGAAACCCTTACGAGAAGCCTAAGATAGCAATGTGAGTTTATCCTTTTTTTATAATCTTTTTGGTAATGTTTTACCAAACCTTAAATGTTTTACTATGAAATTTAGCAGTGATTTAGTCTTTGTAGTTCTTTAATTACTGCCGGTATGTTGGGGTTTTGTATACAAAATTTGTACTACTTGCGAGTAGTAAGTCGAGTATGACAATACGTTACCATTGGAGAATGAGTTAGCCAATGGGTAATATGACCCACAAGTCAGGGGATTGACAGTACTAATGGAGTAATTGTGTAGACATAAACAATGTGATCGCTCTCAATATTGTTCACTGTGACTTTTTATTTAAACTTGATTAAACTGGGATTTACTCACCAGTATTTCCGACTGACAAATGTTTTTAAAACGCGTTTCAGGTAACCCAATGTGACAGCCAATTAGTAAAAAGCCAGCTGGAGAGCATTGAAGGCTTAGGAAAATGTCGCTATAAAAGTTACCTAATAAACGATGTTTTAAATTCAATAAAATAGGGATTTTCCCTATAAATGTATTGTACTAAGAAACTTGGGTTTTACCCATATGATTATTAATATTAAATGAGGTGCTTTTACTCTGATAAATATTTCCTAACTACGGTCCTGATGTAAATTTCCGCTGCAAGATTAATTAACAACTGATACCACCGAAACGCTGTGATCGCGTCCGCCCGTTCCCGGGGATCAGGGTTCGGGGGTTGTGACAACAGGAGCCTTCGATGCAACTGTAAGAGCTGCTAGGCACTGGAAATCTACCAGGCCAAGCCCCAGTGTTATTCGTTAGGAAGAAGGACGACAGTTTTTATATGTATACACAGCCTAATCTGAGAGGAACTCAGAAGAATTAATGTGGAAAAAGTATTACGCATAGGTTACAGGGAGATAGACAACTAACCATCAAGAATCAGTACTCCTTACCGAGAATTGATGACTTGCCAACCAACTACAAGGTCCCAGCTACTATTCCAAGATGGACTTAGGGACAGAATATCACTAGTTGAAGACACGAGAAGAAAGTATCCCTAAAACAACCTTTAGGACTCGCTTTTAGCATTACGAATTCCTTGTCATGTCGTTTGGCTTAACAAATGCACCGGCAGTATTCACGGACCTCATGAATCGGGAGTGTAAGCCGTACCTGGATAAGATCGTGATTATATTTATTGACTACATTCTTATATGCTCAAGGACCAAGGAAAGTCATGAGCAACATCTGCAATTTATCTTGGGACTCTTGGAGAAAGAACAGTTGTGTGCTAGGATGTCAAAGCACGAACCTTGGATTCGCGAGGCAAGATTCTTAGGTCACGTGGTGAATAAGAACGGGATTCATGTCGACCCTGCAATCAATAACTAAGGAGTCCCAAAGACACAACTAAGAATTTTTGGGGATTTTAAGCTATATCAGACGACTCCAAGAAAACTTTTCAAGGATTGCTCAACCGTTAACAACCCTAACCCAGACGATACCTATCTTGTCTTCACCTGACAGTACCAATGGAATCGCAGTTCTTGTAACGCTTCTCGACAAGGTCTCGATTGCGTGTTGATGCAACAAGACCAAGTCATCGCGTACGCGACACGTTGATTAAAGGATCATGAGAAGAGACCTTGAACTTGGTGTAGTAATTGCATGTTGAAGATTTGGGGTCATTACTTGTATGGAAAACGTTGCACGAACTTTACTGATCACAAGGGTTTGCAGCACATCTTTGATCAGAAGGACTTAAACATGAGATAACGAAGATGGATTGAGCTACTGAATGGTTATGATTGTGAGATTAAGTATCACCTGGACAAGGCAAGCGTTGTAACTATAACAACCCTAAATTAAACCAACACCCTCGAAATAATTTCAACACCCCAATATATTTTAAAATATCCCAATATGTCCTAAAATACACCCCATACGCGAAAACGGACCCCGAATACCTTGAATATTATTAAAAATAATTAAAAATTAAATTTTTGGGTTTGTGGCGGGCCACGTAAGCCATCCCTTAACCCTTACGCGGGTCGCGAGAAGGTAAAAGCTGGCGAAACCCTGGGCCGCCACGTGGCCCAACACATGTCGACCCTATACGCTGACCCAGATCAGCTATACCGTTGACCATCTTTGACGCGGGCCGCGTAGCCCTTCGGCTACACCTTACGCGGGTCGCGTAAAAGTCAGAATGAAACCCTATAAGTAGGGGGCATCGAATCTTCTGTCTGCTCGTTCATTCTTTTTCTCAATCTCGAATTTCTTAAGGAATAGGCGTAATCTCGGGTATAATACCCCCCCCCCCCTAAATAGCGAAGTTCTGCTCCGTTGTAAGTATTATAACCCCTGGATACGTATTAGATACGCTGCCCGATTGCTCTAGGGTTCCGTAACGGCTGTCGTGGTTCTGCCCGACGTAGTCGTTGGAATGCCATCTCGGGGAGGGTATTACTAATGTTAAAATGGGTTATTATACTAACACGTGTGCATTTGTGTAAATTATAGATAATTCCCAGAGAACCCTTACAGAAAATCTAAGACAACAATGTGAGTAATCTCCTTTTGGTAAATTGTTTTTACAAAACCTCACTTAATTAATTATATATTAAGCAATTATTGAGTATTTGTAAGAATACAATTATCATTGGTATGTTGGGGTTTTGTATACAAAGTTATGTTACTGCCTTGCGAGGGATAATATTTCCGCAAGTCAAGTCTGACAGTACCATGGGTGTTAATTGATATAACTTGGAAACAAATGTAATTGCGAGATCGCCCTCAATACTGTACAATGGGTTTTTATTAAAACTTGATTAAACTGAGATTCACTCACCAGCATTTCCCACTAACAAAATGTTTTTAAACGCATTTCAGGTAACAAAATGTGAAAGCCAAATAGAAGCCAGCTGGATAGCACTGAAGGCTTGGAAAAGTGGCAATAAATTTACCTAAAAATAAATAGATGTTTTTATTAAATAAAATAGGGTTTTATCCCTATGAAAATGTGTGTATTTGAAACTTGGGATTTTTCCCAATTGTTTAATGTTATAAAAGCGTGGTATTTTACTCTGATAAAATATTTCCTAACTACAGTCCTGATGTAAATTCCGCTGCCAAAATTGACTGAACACACGATACCACCGAAACTGGCTTGCAGCCGCCCGTTCCCGAGGTATTAGGGATCGGGGGTTGCGACCGAAGGTGGTATCAGAGCTAAGCCACTAATTCAGCCACAGAAGCGTTCTGCTGACATCAAAATTCAATCTGTTAAGAAATAAATTACGGAACTACGTGCATAGTTGTATTTTATTGTTATGTGTTAGTTGACTATTTGTTAGTTTACAGTATGAGCGACCAAGGACCATCTGACGTATACCGTCAATTTTCTGGTTCGCCTAGAAGCGAAGGCACCTCCTCTTCTCGGCCTGCCATCTGGGGGTATTCTGATGATACTGAAGAAGGAATATCCGTGTTTAAGGCTCAGTCAGAAGAGCCATTTCCTCAGAAAAAGAGGGGATGGTTCAGTAGGGGAGCACATGAGCGTAGAAAACGTATGAAAAAGTTACAAGGCCAGAGAGCACTAGCAGCAGCCAAAAGAGAGACAAATGCCCATGCCCAGGACATGATTAATAGGGGTTTAGCTAATTTCCATATCCTAGCAACCACTGCAGCTGACCCTAATCTGGAGCAAATAATAGCACCCCAACCACAAGCACCATTTCATGACCAACCAATGGAAATAAAAAACCCTGAAAATCAAGTAGAAATGCATAATTTCTACCCGGAGGAGATACCTAGGGTACCAGCACCAAATCCCTTAGACCCAAATTACGATCCGTGGTTGGATGACGTTAGAGACTATGTGCAACGCTACCCGATACATCAAGACACGCCCATGCCAAACTTAGGAGCCCACCCAGGTTTGGACCCTCTAGATCCCTATTACGATAACGATGTATACATTAGGGAGATTTTAGAGAATCCTTACCAATTCCAGGCACCTACACCTCCATACCAGGAACCCGCACCCCAGATTCCGAACCCAGTCCTAGAACCTGCACCCCCAATGAGTGCAGAAAACGTACAAGAACTTAGGACATTTGGTGAGGAAATTTTAGAGAATAGTGAAAGGATGAGACAGGTGGGAGAGAGACTTGGTTGGAAGTATGACGCGCGCAATATGGATTTCTGGATAAATCCATATCCATGAATGTGATGGTGGAAACGGTAGTAATAGTAATAATAATAATAATATAATAATATATGTGTGTATGAAAGAAAAAAACTACGGATGCCTAATACTAGTAGTGTAATTTTTAAACTTCAGTCGGTATTGTAATTTTAATTTCAGTACTGGTGTGTAATAGATGCATATTATATGAATAGAGTAAAGTCGCAATGATCGACGCCTTTAACCAAAATGCGTGTCATGTGATTGGCTATATTGAATATTATTTTGTGATATTAATACGTGGTAACTGTTTAAAATTCAGATGGACAACGAAGTAAACCAGGAAAACCAGAATGATAACCAGAGTAAGATTAACTTGGTTAATGAGAATCCAAACAACAATAACAATGGAAACCAAGTGGATAATCGTGCCATCCAACACATAGTGGCACAAGGAATCATAGATGCAATGCCATTTATTATCCAAACTGTTAAAGAAGCTGATAATAAAAGTAAGCATAGCAGTAAGCGACCAACTGAACCAGAACACAGCGTAAACAATGGACCTATACTTGAAGTGCCCATTCCCAAAAAAAGAAGAACCGTGTCTTACGGTTGTTCTTACAAAGAATTCTGGTCCTGTAAACAGATAGAATTCTCGGGCAATGAAGAACCTAATTCTCGGGCAATGAAGAACCTATAGCAGCTCTACGCTGGATAGAAAAGACTGAGGCTGTTCTGAAAATAAGCAAATGTGAGGAAGAGGACAAGATAATGTTTGCTTCCAATCTATTTAAGAATCCATCCTTAGAGTGGTGGAACACTATCCTCCAGTCAAGAGGAAGTGATATGGTATACAATATGGATTGGGAAGAATTTAAGAATATGGTAGAAGAGAAATTCTGCCCTCCCAATGAAAAAGAACAAATAGCAAACAAATTCCTAAACCTTAGGATGAATGGAGTAGATAGTAAGGGGTACACAAAGTTGTTCTTTAAATATGCTAGAATAGTACCTACCCTTGCATCACCAGAGCCGACATTAATCTCCCGTTACATCTGGGGAGTAATTGGAGAGATTAGGCATGTAGTCAAGGCAGCTAGACCTCAAACCATAGAAGAAACTGTAGAATTAACAAACACCTTGACTGATGAATTAGTACGTACACGAGAAGAAGACCAGAGGAAAACCTAGCACATAGGCTTACTCAGGAATTCCGCTACGGTAATTTCAACCGTAGGAATATAGGTTCTACCTCTGCACCATACTGCAAGGCCTGCAAGAAGAAGCATTCAGGAAAATGCTCCACTCACTACAATTTCTGTAAGTTACCAGGACACAAGGAAGAAGATTGCAGGAGGAAATCTAGTAATGGACTGTGCTTCAACTGTGGAGAAAAAGGTCACATCAAGCCCAACTGTCCAAAACTAGCTCCAGTCGCGAACAACGAGAACGTTAAAAATGCTAGAGCATTTGTTCTGACTGCAGATGAAGCCAAGATGACTCCGGACGTCATAGCCGGTACGTTTTTAGTTAATGATGTTTTTGCTAAAGTATTATTTGACACTGGTGCGAACCAAAGTTTTATTAATACTATATTTTGTAAACTTCTCAATCAATCATTAACTAAACTTCCACAAGAATGTCTAGTAGAAACAGCGAATGGAGAAACCGTTAAGATTTCTGAAATCTTGCTTGGAGCAAGAGTAGAAATCTTAAATCAAAAGTTTATGGCAAACCTTTACCCAATGAATCTGGCAGGATTCGATGTTGTTTAAGGAATGGATTGGTTAATAGCCAATAAAGCTAGTATTTTATGTGATCAAAAGTCAATCCAAGTAAATTCATCAAGAGGTGAAAAGATCACAATTAAAGGAGATAAACCATCTAGATCCACAAAATTCATCTCTGTATTGAAAACTGCAAGCTATATAAGAAAAGGATCATTAGTGTATTTGATTTCTATAATCACTAACACTAAAGAAAAAGAATTAAAAGGCATTCCAGTAGTGTCTCAGTTTTCAGATATATTCCCAGAGGAATTACTAGGACTACCGCCGGATAGGGAAGTTGAATTCAGAATTCACCTGCTACCAGGAACAGCACCGATTGCCAAAGCACCTTACCGTTTGGCACCCGCAGAAATGCAGGAACTAAAGAAACAATTAGACGAATTGTTGGAGAAAGGAGTTATACAGCCAAGCTCATCGCCATGGGGAGCGCCGATTTTATTCGTTAAAAAGAAAGACGGATCAATGCGAATGTGCATTGATTACCGTGAATTAAACAAGGTCACGATTAAGAATCGGTATCCATTACCAAGAATCGATGATCTGTTTGATCAGTTACAAGGAGCCCGATTTTTCTCAAAAATCGATTTAAGGTCAGGATATCATCAATTAAAGGTACAGATAGAGGATATTCATAAGACCGCCTTCAGAACGAGGTATGGCCATTATGAATTTACTGTCATGCCATTTGGTTTAACCAATGCCCCAGCCGCATTTATGGACATGATAAACCGAATATGTAAGGCATATTTGGATAAATTCATAATTGTCTTTATAGATGATATTCTCATTTACTCTAAAAGTAAAGAGGAACATGCAAAGCATTTGCACGCACTTTTAAGTTTATTAAGAAAAGAAAAGCTTTATGCTAAAATTTCAAAGTGCGAGTTTTGGTTAGAACAAGTACAGTTTCTCGGACACTTAGTCAACCATGAAGGAATTCATGTGGATCCAACAAAAGTCGAGGCAATTACTAAATGGAAAACCCCTGAGTCACCAACCGAGGTTAGAAGTTTCTTAGGATTGGCCGGTTATTATAGAAGATTTATTCGAGATTTTTCTAGAATAGCCATTCCTTTAACTAAGTTAACCTGTAAATCCATTAAGTTTGAATGGGGACCAAAGCAAGAGGAAGCCTTTAGAATTCTTAAGCAAAAATTAATCCATGCACCTATATTAGCGTTACAAGAAGGAACTGAAGATTTAGTAGTTTATTGTGACGCTTCTAAATTAGGTTATGGATGTGTGTTAATGCAACGCCAAAAGGTTATAGCTTACGCCTCTAGACAACTTAAGAAACATGAGGAAAATTATTCAACCCATGATCTTGAATTAAAAGCAATAATTTTTGCTTTGAAAATTTGGAGACATTATCTTTATGGTAGTAAGTTTACCATATTTACCGATCATAAAAGTTTAAGATATGTTTTTGGACAAAAGGAGTTAAATCTGAGACAAAGACATTGGATGGAGATGCTTAGTGATTATGATTGTGATATCCAGTATCATGAAGGAAAAGCAAATGTAGTGGCAGATGCTTTAAGCCGAAAGTATCATGAAAAGCCAAAAAGGGTACGTTTTCTTAAAATAAATCTACAAGTAGATTTAAATGAACAAATTAAAAAGGCACAAGAATCTGTAATCAAGGAAGATACTGAAAAGCTAAAAGGTATGATTAAGGAATTACAACAAGGAACATATGGAATTTAGAGATTCCATGAAAAGAGAATGTGGGTACCTAAATTAGGAAATCTACGTCATCGCATATTAGAAGAAGCCCATAAGTCCAAATATACGATGCATCCAGGAAATGATAAGATGTATCAGGATTTAAGAAAGAATTTCTGGTGGATAGGAATGAAAAAGGACATAGCAACCTATGTTTCTAAATGTTTAACTTGCTCACAAGTTAAAGCTGAACATCAGAAACCTTCAGGTTTGTTACAACAATTTGAAATGCCAGTGTGGAAATGGGAACTGATAACAATGGATTTTGTTACTAAATTACCCAAAACAAAGAAAGGTAATGATACAATCTGGGTGATTGTAGATAGGCTAACCAAGTCAGCTCATTTCCTACCAATGAAGGAAATTTTCAGTATGGAACAATTAGCTAAATTATTTGTAAATGAAATAGTTTCTTTACAAGGAATTCCTTTATCAATTGTTTCTGACAGAGATAGTCGTTTTACCTCTCATTTTTGGACAAGTTTCCAAAAAGCCATGGGAACCAAGCTAAATCTAAGCACAGCTTATCATCCTCAAACGGACGGACAAAGCGAAAGAACAATTCAGACAATGGAAGACATGCTCAGAGCTTGTGTAATTGATTTCGGAGGTAATTGGGACGATCACTTACCATTGATAGAATTTTCTTATAATAATAGTTATGATACAAGTACCAACGCTGCACCATTCAAAGCACTTTATGGACGAAAGTGCTGAACCCCAGTCTGTTGGTAGAAATTGGGGAAAAGCAACTATCTGGACCCGAGATAGTGTAGGAAACGACTGACAAAATCATTCAAGTCAAGGAACGACTGAAAACAGCACGTGATCGACAGAAAAGCTATGCGCACAACAGGCGAAAACCATTGGAATTTCAAGTAGGGAACCAAGTATTGTTAAAAGTCTCTCCTTGGAAAGGAGTGGTAAGATTCATAAAAAGGGGAAAGCTAAGTCCCAGGTATGTTGGACCTTTTAAGATTATTAGAAGAATTGGACTTGTAGCCTATCAGCTACAACTGGCAGAGGAAATGGCAGGAATACATGATGTATTTCATATATCCAATCTCAAGAAATGCTTAGTCGATGAATCACTTGTGATACCTCTTAAAGATATAGAGATAAATGAACAACTCAAATTTGTAGAAAGGCCTCTACAGATTGAAGACAGGAAAGTCAAGAACCTCAAGCACAAGAGATTAATTCTGGTCAAAGTGAAATGGGACTCCAAAAGAGGACCATAATATACATGGGAGCTTGAATCAGAAATGCAAAGTAAATATCCCCACATGTTCCAGTAGATCTCGAGGACGAGCTCTAAAACAAGGTGGGGAGGATATAACAACCCTAAATTAAACCAACACCCTCGAAAAATTTCAACACCCCAATATATTTTAAAATATCCCAATATGTCCTAAAGTACACCCCATACGCGAAAACGGACCCCGAATACCTTGAATATTATTAAAAATAATTAAAAATTAAATTTTTGGGTTTGTGGCGGGCCGCGAGAAGGTAAAAGCTGGCGAAACCCTGGGCCGCCACGTGGCCCAACACATGTCGACCTTATACGCTGACCCAGATCAGCTATACCGTTGACCATCTTTGACGCGGGCCGCATAGCCCTTCGGCTACACCTTACACGGGCCGCGTAAAAGTCAGAATGAAGCCCTATAAGTAGAGGGCATCGGATCTTCAGTCTGCTCGTTCATTCTTTTTCTCAATCTCAAATTTCTTAAGGAATAGGCATAATCTCGGGTATAATACCCCCCTAAATAGCGAAGTTTTGCTCCGTTGTAAGTATCATAACCCCTGGATACGTATTAGATACGCTGCTCGAATGATCTAGGGTTCCGTAACGGCTGTCGTGGTTCTGCCCGACGTAGTCGTTGGAATGCCGTCTCGGGGATGGTATTACTAATGTTAAAATGGGTTATTATAATAACACATGTGCATTTGTGTAAATTATAGATAATTCCCAGAGAACCCTTATAGAAAATCTAAGACGGCAATGTGAGTAATCTCCTTTTTGTAAATTGTTTTTACAAAACCTCACTTAATTAATTATATATTAAGCAGTTATTGAGTATTTGTAAGAATACAATTATCATTGGTATGTTGGAGTTTTGTATACAAAGTTATGTCACTGCCTTGCGAGGGATAACATTTCCACAAGTCAGGGCTGACAGTACCATGGGTGTTAATTGATATAACTTGGAAACAAATGTAATTAAAAGATCGCCCTCAATACTGTACAATGGGTTTTTATTAAAACTTGATTAAACTGGGATTCACTCACCAGTATTTCCCACTAACAAAATGTTTTTAAACGCATTTCAGGTAACAAAATGTGAAAGCCAAATAGAAGCCAGCTGGACAGCACTGAAGGCTTGGAAAAGTGGCAACAATGTTACCTAAAAATAAATAGATGTTTTTATTAAATAAGAGAAAAATGCCCGGATAGTCCTTGTGGTTTTACCTTTTTCACCTATAGTCCCTATCTTTCTAAAACTACTTGAATAGTCCCCGTTGTTTTCCGTTTTGTTATCGGATAGTCCTTGGGTCTAACTTCAGTTACTTTTCTCTGTCAAAATGATGTGAAATGAAAAAAATACCCTTTCCTTTAAAGGCCAAACCACAGGGACTATCCGAGCATTTTTCTCTTTTTATTTATAAAACTCCACCACCACACTTCATCTTCAACCTCCACCCACCATCACCCTCCTCCACCCTCCACCCTCCACCATCACCCTCTCACTCTCCCTCTCCAATTCCGGCGAAAGTCCGGCTACTCACGGTGGAACCAGGGTTTTCCGGCCGTTTTTCACCGTGTCGCGAAATCTGAACCGAATAACTTACAGCAGCCACCTCCATCTTCATTTAATCCCTCCACCTTCAAAATCTGAACCGTGTCGCGAAATATGAACCGAAACAGATCTAACCTGTAGTTGAACCAAGTCACTTGAACTCGAAACTAAACCCGAACCAAACTCAAACTGATAACACCACCCACCACTGCCTTTGTCGCTGTCTTCGACCGACATCTCCGTCGGCCACCACCACCGTTGCGGCTCCACCTCCAATACATCCAAAACCACCAAAAATTGATTAAAAGATGTGTAAATCCTTCAACACCACCTCATCATCATCATCATCAATTCATCATCCTAATCATCATCGTCTTCAACCGCATCAGCATCATCATCAACGACAGCCGGCAACATCACCATTATCGGTCAGAAAATTAAAGAAAAGAAAAAAAAAAGAGAAGAAAGGGGACACCAGTTCTTACCGAGATACAAAACTTGTCGGAAGATTGCCTTCACCGTCGCTCACGGACACTGTCGTCGTTCTCGCCGTCGCCGGCCGTCGGACACCTCGCCGGTTCCCTCCTTTCTCTGATTCCCCTCTCTATTTCTTTGTTCTCATCGTCTAGCAGCACCGTACGCCACCACTATCAGGTGGTGGCCATATAATTTCGTGAAACAGGAGAGTGGTGTGTGGTGTGAGGGTCTCGTCGGAAGAGGAGGGTGGAGGAGGGTGGAGGTGGGGGAGGTGATTGGTCGGAGAACGAGGAGACGCCGGTAAAACCGGCCGGAGATCACCTCCGGTGATCGGAGTTCGGAGAGAGGGGGAGCAGGGGGATCTATAGTGTGCGGGTTTTGTGATTAGGGTTTCAAATGAAGAGGGTTTTGTTTTGTGATTAGGGTTTCAAATGCCCGGATAGTCCTTGTGGTTTGGCCTTTAAAAAGGGTAAATTGGTCATTTCACACCCTCTTAACACCCACTTACCAGAGAAAAGTAACTGAAGTTTGACCCAGGGACTATCCGAGAACAAAACGGAAAACCACAGGGACTATTCAAGTAGTTTTAAAAAGATAGGGACTATAGGAGAAAAAAGGTGAAACCACAGGGACTATCCGAGCATTTTTCTCAAAAAAAAAAAAAAAACCATAAACCTTTATTTTAACAATTTCCCTTTCATGCTATATTTTATTTTATTTATTTTTCTTTCTTATAATTAGACTTTTTCCATTTAATCCATTTTCTTAATAAAACCATTAAATTTAATGTTAACCTAAATAATTAACAAATTATGTTAATTCTTTCATAATATTGAATGTTAAATAACGAGATAAATTATAACGTTGAACTAATCGATTCGTAAATACTAGGAATGTTAACGAGTTCATTATGTAACTAAGACGTTCACGTATTTCACATCTAGGATAATCTCCTATTCATTCTCTCGGTCTTTCTCCATCGTTACTTACAAGAAATCGCAACGCAACCAAGTGAGTATACTTGATCCCATGTTTATTTTAACACTTTTGGGTGCAACATGTATTCTATACAAAAACACACAACGCTCGAATCTTATTTTTATCACACTCTATCCACGTTTAAACATGAGACAATTTGATGCTTGTTTATCTCATATGCTATGCAAGTTGAACGTGTTAATCTCAATGCCCTTGAGTCTTGGGGTATTGTGAAGTTGAACGATATTTGAACGATATTGAACGATATTGAACGATATTTGAACGATATTGAACGATATTGAACGATGTTGAACGATATTTGAACGATATTGAATGGCAAAGTAGTAACTTGTATCATCTTATTCATGTTGGACATGAGCACTTTTAAACATGTTATTCTACTATGCTATGTATCAAACTTGTATACTCGCCAACATTTTTGTTGATTTTATTTTAATACATGTTGCAGGTTGATAGTCAAGATGATGAAGGAATCAAGTTAGGATGGACTAGATACCCATTTTAATAATAAACCTTGTTTGTTGAAATTTGTCCTTATTTGGAACAATGTATCTGAATTTAGTCATTTATGAAATTTGATTTAATCTATATTGTCACAATTAGTGTTATGATGCTTTTGAGCGATTTGTTCGTCTCATCCCGATGTTTCCGCCATCGGTTGGGGTGTGACAATGCAAATTCTTGGGAGCTTTATCCCAGACACCAGACTTGACTCACTTGTCATTGATCTCAGCGGCGAGTAAGTAAGTTTCTTCAATTGTCGACGTCTTTGCAGCTTGAACGAAATCAGCTACGCAATCCAGAAAAGCACGAATGTACTTTTTGATGGCGATTTTAGGCGTCTTAACTTAATCCGGACAGATAATACTCAACTTCTTGCAGTGTGCAGTCAAACCAGCGTTGTCACCCTCCTTCTGCTTAATATGCCAGAATTCATCCTCCAACTTTTGGTGCTCATGGGGAGGGCATAAATCTTCCAACATCACGTCCTTCAACTTATCCCATGATAGCCCCTAAGCTGCATCATTTCCGCGTTTGTTTCTCTCAGCCGTCCACCAGTCTAAAGCGCGGGACTGGACGACGCCAGTTGCGTTGAGAGTACGGAGATCATCAGGACACCCACTCTAGTGCATGGTGACCTCGATAAAATCAAACCATTGGAACATGGTCGTAGGACCATCTTCTCCAGTAAACTCTTTCAGTCCGCATGCTTTGAACTGTTTAAAGCTAAAAGCAACTTTGGGAGTATCGGTCCTGGACTCTTCAGAAGATTTGCTTGCAGTATCATGAAGTTCACTGACAATCTGAGGAATAACTTTCGCCATCTGTCTAGCAACCATAGAGGCGAGGCGTTTATCTGCCTGTTTTCGACGCGTGGCTTGGGTAGCGCGAGATCCAGATGACGACATTGTCTGCATTAGACAGCGCCACAGTACTCAAAACACTATTCAATTATTCCTAGTGTAGTCTAGCGATTCACCATAAAGCTCAGGAACACCATCATTCATATAAGCACATAAACACGTAGTCACGTAGGGCACAGAAACACGTAGGCCCATAAGGTAGTCAGAATACAGAAACCTAACTATATGTTGCACGTAATTCCTATCCTTCACAGCACGTGTAGCGACTAAATATAGCGATTGCAAGTATCGAGCAGCGATTGCGAATAATGACCAGCGATTTGTTAAAGTGGTGCGAATTGTGTGTGTTTTGGCGGAGCGAGAAACGTGGAATCAAAACCATCAGTACCACTGTACTGTTTATCTCAAAATGCTAACAAATCACCACAAAAATCACATAAATTTCACATAAAATCGATAAATCACAGAGTTAGCTGCGGTGATTCCAGAATCGAAACACATAAAATTTGAGGATAGATTGTCTCGGGTAGATAGACGTCGACTACCCAAAGGGATTCGACTATTACCAAGGACTTTAAGTGCACACTTTGGCCTTTAGGACTGTGTTCTCGCTTCAAATAGAGCAATCGACATGCATCCTTCCAGCAACAGTGTGACTCCAAGTCGTTGGAGGCAGTCGAGATTCTGGTGAGAGTTTTGCGAAATCACATTAGAGAGTGGAACGAATCATCAAGGTTCGGGTTTCACCCCTAGCTTAGCGACTACGTTCCTGTCTGTGTGGTAAAACCACAAGATAGATAAGAAGATTTGCGTCGAAGTATGGATTTCAATCCTGATTCAACGCAAATTCTGCTGTTTTATAGCAAAAATAGTAATTCAAACGAGTAATCTGGTCGAGAGTTTGCGGTTTTCACACATAATCTTAACCAGATCATTCATTTGTGAGTGCAATCAGCCTTAGGAAAGGCTGATCTTGCGCAGAATTGTAGTATGCGGTGTTCGCGGAAGTGTGTAGTGTACAGCGAGTTCGAGCGAGAAATAGCGAGAATAGCGAGAATAGCAAGTAAGCTCGTGCGAGACCCATACTGGGCACGAACAAGTCGGTTTGTTGGTACTTAGACTATAGACTAGGTCAATTCTGAGACATCGAGCCCGACTAGGTCGAGTCTTGCCTAATTCCCTATAGTTATGGCTCTGATACCAATCTGTCACACCCCAACCGATGGCGGAAACATCGGGGCATGGCACTGAGCGAAACAGATTGTCCATGAGTATCCATAACAACTATTCTTTACCAGATAATTAAAACATCATGTCCCATACCACAACATATCTATATAAACATAGTTATTACAAATAATTGTCTCATAAACAAATACTGCTCCGACGACTCAGATTTAAGCGTGACATAACTAGACACCTAGCTTGATTCATCAAAGCACAGCAATCCCTAGCATCTTAAGCACCGGTCAAATACGTTAAAATAGATGTCAATACACATAGTGTAAAGGTGAGCATACAAGTTTGATAATAGCATAATAGAGTTTGAAATCGTTTATGCATAACCAGCATGTATAACGTATAATGTGAAGCATGTAAGTTATCGACAAAGATCCTATCAATACCAATGATTGCGAGTTGGCTGCGAGTAGCGAGTGCACAACACATATTCACCACTGTGAACACGTGAAGTAATTGTCCTTAACAACCCCTGAATGAACAGGTGCTGAGTCCAAACTATAGCACTATCGTTGCTAAGGCAGGTAGACAGCAATCAATGTGTTAACATAACAAACAAGCATTCATCTAGTAACGTATAACGTGCATTAGCGGTCAGCGTATAAATAGTGTTTGCGTTGTGTGATCGATGTGATTTAGAACATGTAATGTATGTTACACCCAAAAGTGCGTAAAGCAAAAAGGGATCAAGTATACTCACAGACTGTGTTAAACAAGTAAACACTCTCTTGGATTGAAGGGAGCGCTTGAGAGAGATTAGCCTGAACAGTTAATGGTAGCATAAACGATGAGCGGCGCGTAAAACGATGCAAGTGTACCAAGGATCGGATGGCAATCCGATTGGATGGCCAGTCGATCAGGTGACAATCCGTTCGGATGGTTATCCGATCGGATGGCCTTTCGATTGGATTGGCACCTCGCTTGATGAGGATGTGTTTGTGTATGATGGTTTGTACTTTGAAGTTTTCGTTGTAGCATTTTGAAAATAGAGATGTATCTTTACCCTTCAGGCCGGTCGATCGAACGGCAGTTCGATCAGACGGCGATACGATTGGTGAGTCTTCTTAGTTTGAGTACAAGTTCACAGCAAGACGGTCAATCGATCGGATGGCTATCCGATCGGGTGGCAATCCATATGTATTGAACATGTTGAAAATTGATTAAGTGCCAAAGTCCCAAACGTCACACGATTGGACGGTCACTCGATCGGATGGCAATCCGATCGGGTGGTAATCCGTTCGACGTCCAGTCCCTTGAAAAGTTTGAATAAAAAGTTTAAGTATGGAACCAAGTGCAACCCGGTCGGATGGCCGGTCGATCGGATGGCAATCCGATCGGACAGCAATCCGTCCCAACGATCTGATCGTCTTGACACTTGATTTTGTTTGAAGTTTTGTAGTTTTGAACGAGACGTTATGATAACTAGTTTAAACAACTGGAACCCTCTCTCGACTCTAGTGACTCGATCGAAAATGAACCACCCTAGTCCGGCCGGTTAACGGTTCGAGAGGGTTGTTCATGTTCAAACCCGAATTCAACCATCTCTCGAATAGGATTCAGATCTGGAACTAACCCATCACTAAGAACGAGTAGAGGATCAGAACGAGCTCCGATTCTATCGATTTTGAGTGCATTGGGTATAAAAGAGTTGAAAGAAAGTTGGAAAACCTTCTTTCAATCATTTCAACCATGAATTTGTGTAGATCTTTGCAAAAACATTACTTAATCTTGTGGAAATCCTTCAGATCTAAGTTGTTCTTGGTGGAATGAAGCCAAACATTGAAGTTCATAAGAACTCCATGATGACATCATCCTAGAACACCTCAAATCTGGTGATTTCACGATTACAAGTTAAGATTCAAAGGTGAAAATGATGTAGAAGTGCGTGTAGATCATAGATGTACAAGATTTAGGTTGGAAACTTACAAGAATTGAGAAGGCGATCTGTTGGCCACTCGATCCAAATGTTCGGCGCGATGAGTTTTGTCATTTCGATTTGCGTGTTGAGCGTTGCGGTGCGATTCGTGAGAGCGATGCGATCGTATTACCCATTCGTCACACAAATAACATACCTGCTATATCTAACATACAATCACTATAATTAACTTGCGTTTAGCGTTTTCGATTCGATTGCGATGCGATAGATTGCGATTTGCGATTAACACTTCAACATAAACATAACAAGCACAAGTAACACATAAATAGCACACACACGTGAAACAATATCCAGAACACATAATTCGAGTTGCGATTGGGATAGCGATAAGCGATAAATCGGTTAAACATGCGATTAAATAGCGATTAAACATCGATTATTAACAGATACTCCACATAATACAACTAAAGCGATTAAATAAATAGATTCAGTTACAAGTCAAAGAAGTCAAACAGTAGATGAGCAAGGAGTGACAGATCGCAATTAGCAATCTTTTCTTCCTTTGATTACAATCTTGACTTCGACTTTGACTTTGACTTTCGAAACACGAGGTGTTACAGTCATGGTCGTATTCGCGTATTCAGAACAGTTCGGTTGTAGTCTGGTTTTATAAAAATGTTTTAAAACCAAGTTCACTATAGCTAGTGGCTCTGATACCAACTGTCACACCCCCAAAATACCACATGCGGAAACCCCCGCGAGGCGTGTGACGTGCCAGGATCTAGCCACCAATCACATTGAACTCATAACAAGATTTCAAATAAAAACTTTCATTCATTAACATAAAGTGTTTCAAAACATTAAATGTAATTCATCGTGTTCAGTGGAAGCATAAATCATTTGTTAAGTGTTTCGTAACCATTTGTACGAAAACCATTAGACTTGTCTCGCGATTCCATGTATTTCGACCAATGACCACTCCAGCCTCCCCGACGGCAAGTTTCAATGATATATACCTATAGACCTGCAAGCATGCAGAAAAGTGTATCAGACAACGCTGGTTAGTTCATAGTTTTGTTTACCGAGAATTGTGTTACATTTTTGCGGTCAAAAGATTAGTTC
>JARYGA010046668.1:0-44065 GCA_030545235.1 Helianthus tuberosus
GGTCTTGGAGCATGTCTGGTCGAGCGGGAGCTGTCACGTCACTTGAACAGTGGTGTGGCAGGCTATTTATAGGCGAAAAATAGGAGAAGGGAGTCACAGGTCCGGATTGCCCATCCGTCCGGATTGCTGTCCGTCCGGATGGCTATCCTGACGCGATGAATTTCTCCGTTTTTGATAGTTTTGATAGATTTCGAAGTACGCGCTTTTCATAGTAAATTTATATTGTTATATATATATATATATATATACACATATCACTAAGGTCGTATTTACGTATCCATATTCCAAAGTTTCGATACTTATCAACCGGTTTCCGTTTCGAGTGTGCGATTATAAGCGACGTTTCACGGCCATCAAGGAGGGTAGTATAGGTCCTCTCTCGACGTCATCGTGAACGTTATTGCGAGTTGTGCCACAATGACTGACGGGGTACCATTCACTCGTATTGTCATCATCGTCACGACGACTGGAGTTATAGCACTCACCCGAGAGTCTTTGTTAGCGTTAATTGTTTTATGTTCGACACATCACAGCCACTGAGGAGGGTAGAGTAGGTCCTCACTCAATGCCTCCGTGAGTGTTAGTGTGATAATAGTGTATAGTATAGCAATATTGTATTTCGAAAATATGCGATTATTCTTCGAATAGTGATATATACGATATAGTTACATTATGATCCGAATCTCTGGTGCTAGGCGTAACGAGTATAACAAGTAGTAACAACGCACAAAAGTGCGGGTTGTTACATCAACGGACAAATGAATAGAGTTAACTCCAGGCACATGACAAAACTTGTTGTGGTTTCTGTGCACTGAATTCCATAATTATGTATGCATCCATAATTACGTAATTCCTTGCACAGTCCGCACTGTTTGTCTTGTAATGTTTAGGGGAAGAAAATCAAACCTGTGATGAGTGTGACTAGACCATCATAGGGTCCTTTTAATTAGATCGACAAATGATCTCACTTAATTAGACCACCAAGGAGTCTTTTCAGCTATTTCATCACATGATATTCCTAACCAGATTTTTGGATCAATCTGTTTAACTAGACCACTCAAGAGGTCTAATTATGGAATAGTACAATATAATCCAAGGGTCTTTACTATTACGTAAAAGCCCATTGAGGATTTAATATGGTACCTTTGGATATCCTACTATGAATCCCTTATACGAAGATATGGAAGATTCTACGAGGATTTGGATAACAAAACTTGGACTACACCAAAAACATAAAATGGAAACACATAAGCACATAATCCCATAGTTGTTTAACTTGGTTATTAATTTGTTATTAACTTGTTATCGATTGAAAATGGATATTCAAGGTACACCAGGAAACCAGTAGATGGGCTTCCATGTCCTCTAGGATCTATCTGAAAAGATAGGATGATCTCCCAAAAATTCGATTTTGTTTTCAAAGAAACGTAATATTCGAATTAAGGAACACAACAATTTTAGGATTTACGGAAATATCCTTAGGTACCCTTATTAAAGATTTATAGTGGTACTTTGGGTATTCGTCCAGTGTTGTAACTTGCGCCTTGTACTTCGTTTCCTTAGAAGAAACGGGTACTTAGGAATTTCGTGGAAAACGCAAGAGATCATAAGATGGAAAAATTTTGGGGGTAGTTTGTTTTTCAAGGAATACGATTCCTTGCTTGTCGGTATTGTAGGGGATTTGTTCTTTATACATTCAACCACATAAATACACTTCAATGTAAATAAAAGATTTATTTATAAACAATGATAACAAATGTTTCATGGACCTTGACAACAAAAGAAAATAATACAGAAGACGTGATTATTTCTAAACGATGTTGTCTTCTGGTCGGTCAGATGCTCATCCCTGTGCTGGATTTACATTAGCAAGCTTTGGGCAATTTCTTCGGAAATGACCCATCTCGCCACAGTTGAAACAAGAACCTGGTAGAAAACGACCTTGAGTGGGATCGTTGCCAGCTTGGTTTGGTGCAGCTGCAGCTGGGCAGACTCTTGCTGTATGGCCTATAAGTCCACAAGTTTGGCATTTGCGGCACTTTACATTGGCATGATGATGGAGGCTACATTGGTTGCACAAGGGTGCAGTTCCATTGTATGGCTTCCTAGCAGGGGGTTGAGCTGGTTGGTTGGGGATGGCTTGATCATTGTGAGTAACCATGGCGAAGTTCTGAGAAGCCTTTCGCTTCTTTGACTTCTTAGGGGATCCAGTCTGTTCATCCATGGTCTTTGATTCCACGATTGGTTTCTTGTCACTTTTTCGAAAAAGTTTACCTTTCCTGATTTGAGATTCAGTCAAGGTTGCAGATAGCTCTATGGCCTGTCAAACTGTAGTGGGTTTACTACCAGTTATAATGTCTTGTACTTAGATAGGGAGGCCATCAATGTACTTTTCGATTGCCTTATCCAAAGGCGTAACCATATTCGGGCATAACAAACTTAACTCCTCATAACGATCCGTGTAGGCTCGATGCTCACCGCTATCTTGCTTAAGATCGTCGAACTCCCTTTCCAAGGCCCTGATTTCGTGACGAGGACAGAATTCCTTCATCATCAGAGCTCGAAGATCTTGCCACGTTTGAGCCAGTGCCACATCGGCACCCCTGTCTCTCATCACACCAGTCCACCATGTTAAAGCTCGTTTCTCAAAGACGCTAGATGCGAATACTACCTTTCGCTCATTTGGGCATTGAACATGCCTGAAGGTGCTCTCTAGACTCTCGAACCATTGCAGAAGTGCAGTCGCACCTTGAGACCCATAAAACTTTGATGGCTTAGCTGAGTTGAACGTCTTGAAGTTGCAGGGGCATTATTGTTGTTCAGGGCTTGGTTACATTGAGCAACGATGTTCGGGAATGCAGCAGTCATTTGCTGTGTAATGACAGTTGCCAGCTCTTCAATTGATACTGGATTTTCGCGTCGTGGAGGCATTCTAAACGGGAAACAAGAGAGAAAACAAATGAAATGGCATTGGGTAAGAATAGGATGTTATAACTACCGACCAAATCATGGGTGATGGTCATTTGTTTGAACCACGAAGAAAATAAAAGACACACAAAGGCTGAATCAAAGCAATTAGATCCTCATAATGTATCGCGAAGACATGCTCGCCTATAAGTGGACACTCACCCCAAGAGTTCCCAGGTAAGAGTGACTGGTCCGATTATGTGGATTTGTACGAACACTCTAGCCTTAGACAGAAAACCCAAGGTACAGGCATTCACTCTTCCAGTTTGCACGTGTTCACACTATTTAGGACCCAAAACTTTGACGAAAGTTTTGAAAATTCAAAGGGGTTCAAAACCTTATAACAGAGGGTTCAAAACCTAGTAATCAATCATCCTAGAACAGATGATTAGTTTTCAAAGAGGTTTTGAAATTTATGTTCTTGTTGTGGTCGTCGCTTAAGGATAGGTGACGGTATTGTTTTATGACTAAACACAAGTAAACCCGCGTTAGGGTCCTAAGAAGGTTATAGACTAGGTCAAAGTATTACTAATAACCTAATTCCCTATAACCATTGGCTCTGATACCAACTTTTCTGTCACACCCCGACCACGTGAGACAACGAAACGTGGCGGAAACGTCGGGGAGTGTTGTAACAGAATTAATTGTTTCAAATCCATGGCAATTAAAGTTTTGTTTTATTAATCAAACAAGAGAGTTTGCAGCATTTTAAACATGAAACAAAGAGTACATAACACAAATTAACTAGTTCTTGCTTCGTTTTAAGTCACTAAGGCATAAGTCTGCCTAGGTGTATCTTGATCAATCCTATGCATCAATCCTATTCACCCCAAAACAGTTTGAAAACGGTAAAAGAGGGGTCTATGTACTCACTTGAGATTGCTTAGTAGTCCTTGAGTAACAACCAAACAATGCTAGAGATCACGGATATCAAACGGCACCTAATATAGGTAACTATGTTAATATACCGGACCTAAATTGGAGGATTGGATAGAATGAGGGTTCGTAAACCAATTGAGTATGGGAACTCATGTAATATGGTTTAACAAAGCCCACATACTAAAATGAAACCTAGCCTAAGTGCTTACGACCCATTACGACCCGTTTAGGTAGCTTATGCTACTTTAACGCGTCGTTCGCGTAAAACGCGTTCGGAACGTCTAACTAGTCCTATGATAAGTAAAATATGCCTTAACACGTCTAATATTGTTACCAAATCAGTTTAGATACCAAAATTTATGTTACATATGCTTAAAATGAATTTTGGTGTCAAAGGGGTATTCTGGTAATTTACCTAAGGCATATAAACTACCTATCATACAACTAACTAAACGTCGTGACCATAAGGTATAACCTCGGAAGGTTATTCCCTATATATGATCGACCAAATGGGTCGGGTTCGAAAGTATAAGCGATTGTTTAGATCGCTTACCTTACGACCCTATATAAGCACTAAACTAAAAGTGACGAGCTAAGCATGTTAAAACATGCTTAACTAAGTTTAAAAAACAGGTTTGGTATCAAAACAAACGGTTTTGATACCTAAGAGTAGTTTGGTTACAAAATACGCAATAACACGCATTTTGGCCGAAACTACGACTCGTCACTAAGCCTAGATAACGTGGTAATCAGTAGGTATAGTCACTAGGGACTATAACCATCGTGATTACGCTCACGTTATGAAGGTCAAACGAACTTCGTATTGACCATAAACTGGTCAATGCAGAAAGTCAAACAAAGTTTGACCTTAACGATAAAACGAATGAAAAGAACGAAAGAACACTTACAAAGGGTCCCCGCAAGATTGATAATCCAAGTATTCTCAGGTATGAGGTGATGAAACACCCCAACTTAGAGAAATTCTCAGATTTCAAGTGGGTTTTGCAAATGAATCAAAGGGGTATTTATAGGATTTGGACCACCGTTAGGATCGTTCCTCGAATACCGTGCTTTGATCTTGTCCCTACACTTGTTTCAAACTTGTGGTAACTCATAATGTCCCCCAACATCAGGGATTGACATGTGGCATTGGCCTTTGGAGTGCATAAGAGCTGTTAACAGCTGTTAAAACAACTTTTGCTGTTCTGAAGGGGCCTCGCGTGACGCCTAGGGGGCTAGGTGTCACGCCTAGGTTCTTCTGATCAGCAACTAGTTTCCAAAGTTTCCATTTCGGTCCCCGTTGTGTATTAAGGCCATTTCTGACATGTTTAAGTCTCGTTAAGTCAACTTTAAGGCCCTAAAATGATGCCTAAACATTGTGGACATGAAAAATGCTCAAAAATATCCCGAAAGTCGGTTCGTTTGGTCGTACGATCGCGATGTTCGCTTAATTACGACGACATGCGCATAAGCGCGAAAAACGATCCAAATTGCGTGACGAATGGATTTTTTCTTATGCCAAACACTAAAATAAAATATTTTAGTGCTTACATAAATTTTTGGATGTCCGGATGTATTCAGAACGTACGTTATGCGCGAAAATGCAAACTTATGCACTTTTTGACGCTTTTAGTCCCTGAATGACCCAAAAAGTTTATTTTAGCACACTGAACCCCTCAAAGCCTATTTCTAAGCTATGTAAAGGATATTTACGGTATGTTTAACTTCTGGCCATGTTCCGGAATGTCTGTTACAGTTCAAATTGACATACTTTCGCAGTTTGTCAACTTTAGTCCCTGTAAGCGATTTAACTTGATTTCTGCATACCAAACAATCCAAAACTTATTTGTAAGTTATGTAAAGGTTATTTAAGGTATGTTAAGCTTATTTCACTATTCCGGAGTGTTCTGGTTATATTTACGCATCAGTGCGGGAATAACCTTCCAGGAAGCGATTTAGAGCCCGAAATCGAAAAAGAATTGATATGTGCAAATGATACACATATTTGTACAAATCCCAAGTATGAAATACAATATTTCATTGGTTTGATATTTGTTTGATGGTCACGGAGGCACAGTTGTCACATTGGGTGGTTGGTTTGGCCCTTGTTCCTGTAACTCGAATCCTAGCCAGGTATATCCCATTTTAATTTTACACAATTGTGAACCTTACGCCTTTTTTACTCTCTGATCAAGGTTCTCGGCATTGAAAAATCTTCGTAAACTAAATCACACGTGTATATGTTGACATTTAAGAGATATACAGTCAAGAAAATCAAGGGCAATGGTGATATATATGCGGATTAGACACCAAAAAAATCACTCAACAAATGGCTACAATTTAAGGAATGTGTTTAGTGACGGCATCAGATTCCTAATTGATGGAGAAAGGTCTTGTGGAAAGAAAAGCTGCTTCTAGGAGGTTGTCAAGTTTTTTCGCTCGACGATTCCATTCTTGGGTGGTTGGTTTGGCCCTTGTTCCTGTAACTCGAATCCAAGCCCGGTATATCCCATTTTAATTTTACACCATTGTGAACCTTACACCTTTTTTACTCTTTGATCGAGGTTCTCGGCATTGAAAACTCTTCGTAAACTAAATCACACGTGTATATGTTGATATTTAAGAGATATACAGTCAAGAAAATCAAGGGCAATGGTGATATATATGCGGATTAGACACCAAAAAAACACTCAACAAATGGCTACAATTTAAGGAATGTGTTTAGTGACGGCATCAAATTCCTAATTGATGGAGAAAGGTCTGGTGGCAAGAAAAGCTGCTTGTAGGAGGTTGTCAAATGTTTTCGCTCGACGATTCCATTCTTGGGTGGTTGGTTTGGCCCTTGTTCCTGTAACTCGAATCCCAGCCCGGTATATCCCATTTTAATCTTACACCATTGTGAACCTTACGCCTTTTTTACTCTGGGATCGAGGTTCTCGGCATTGAAAACTCTTCGTAAACTAAATCACACGTGTATATGTTGACATTTAAGAGATATACAATTAAGAAAATCAAGGGCAATGGTGATATATATGCGGATTAGACACCAAAAAAAATCACTCAACAAATGGCTACAATTTAAGGAATGTGTTTAGTGACGACATCAGATTCCTAACTGATGGAGGAAGGTGTTCTGGCAAGAAAAGCTGCTTCTAGGAGGTTGTCAAGTGTTTTCGCTCGACGATTCCATTCTTGGGTGGTTGGTTTGGCCCTTGTTCCTGTAACTCGAATGCTAGCCCGGTATATCCCATTTTGATTTTACACCATTGTGAACCTTACGCCTTTTTTACTCCCTGATCGAGGTTCTCGGCATTGAAAAATCTTCGTAAACTAAATCACACGTGTATATGTTGATATTTAAGAGATATACAGTCAAGAAAATCATGGGCAATGGTGATATATATGCGGATTAGACACCAAAAAAAGCACTCAACAAATGGCTACAATTTAAGGAATGTGTTTAGTGACGGCATCAGATTCCTAATCGATGGAGAAAGGTCTGGTGGCAAGAAAAGATGCTTCTAGGAGGTTGTCAAATGTTTTCGCTCGATGATTCCATTCTTGGGTGGTTGGTTTGGTCCTTGTTCCTGTAACTCGAATCCTAGCCCGGTATATCCCATTTTAATCTTACACCATTGTGAACCTTACGCCATTTTTACTCTCTGATAGAGGTTCTCGGCATTGAAAAATCTCCGTAAACTAAATCACACGTGTATATGTTGACATTTAAGAGATATACAGTCATGAAAATCAAGGGCAATGGTGATATATATGCGGATTAGACACCAAAAAAACACTCAACAAATGGCTACAATTTAAGGAATGTGTTTATTGACGGCATCAGATTCCTAATTGAAGGAGAAAGGTCTGGTGGTAAGAAAAGCTGCTTCTAAGAGGTTGTCAGGTGTTTTTGCTCGACGATTCCATTCTTGGGTGGTTGGTTTGGCATTTGTTCCTGTAACTCGAATCCTAGCCCGGTATATCCCATTTTAATTTTACACCATTGTGAACCTTACGCCTTTTTTACTCTCTGATAGAGGTTCTCGGCATTGAAAAATCTTCGTAAACTAAATCACACGTGTAGATGTTGACATTTAAGAGATATACAGTCAAGAAAATCGTGGGCAATGGTGATATATATGCGGATTAGACACCAAAAAAAACACTCAACAAATGGCTGCAATTTAAGGAATGAGTTTAGTGACGGTATCAGATTCCTAATTGATGGAGAAAGGTCTGGTGGTAAGAAAAGGTACTTCTAGGAGGTTGTCAAGTGTTTTTGCTCGACGATTCCATTCTTGGGTGGTTGGTTTGGCCCTTGTTCCTGTAACTCGAATCCTAGCCCGCTATATCTCATTTTAATTTTACACAATTGTGAACCTTACATCTTTTTTACTCTTTGATCGAGGTTCACGGCATTGAAAAATCTTCGTAAACTAAATCAAACGTGTATATGTTGACATTTAAGAGATATACAGTCAAGAAAATCAAGGGCAATGGTGATATATATGCAGATTAGAAACCAAAAAAAACACTCAACAAATTGCTACAATTTAAGGAATGTGTTTATTGACGGCATCAGATTCCTAATTGAAGGAGAATGGTCTGGTGGTAAGAAAAGCTGCTTCTAGGAGGTTGTCAGGTGTTTTTGCCCGACGATTGCATTCTTGGGTGGTTGGTTTGGCCTTTGTTCCTGTAACTCGAATCTTAGCCCGGTATTTCCCATTTTAATTTTACACCATTGTGAACCTTACGCCTTTTTTACTCTCTGATCGAGGTTCTCGGCATTGAAAAATCTTCGTAAACTAAATCACACGTGTATATGTTGATATTTAAGAGATATACAGTCAAGAAAATCATGGGCAATGGTGATATATATGCGGATTAGACACCAAAAAAAACACTCAACAAATGGCTGCAATTTAAGGAATGAGTTTAGTGACGGTATCAGATTCCTAATTGATGGAGAAAGGTCTGGTGGTAAGAAAAGGTACTTCTAGGAGGTTGTCAAGTGTTTTTGCTCGACGATTCCATTCTTGGGTGGTTGGTTTGGCCCTTGTTCCTGTAACTCGAATCCTAGCCCGCTATATCTCATTTTAATTTTACACAATTGTGAACCTTACACCTTTTTTACTCTTTGATCGAGGTTCACGGCATTGAAAAATCTTCGTAAACTAAATCACACGTGTATATGTTGACATTTAAGAGATATACAGTCAATGAAATCAAGGGCAATGGTGATATATATGCAGATTAGAAACCAAAAAAAACACTCAACAAATTGCTACAATTTAAGGAATGTGTTTATTGACGGCATCAGATTCCTAATTGAAGGAGAATGGTCTGGTGGTAAGAAAAGCTGCTTCTAGGAGGTTGTCAGGTGTTTTTGCTCGACGATTCCATTCTTGGGTGGTTGGTTTGGCCCTTGTTCCTGTAACTCGAATCCTAGCCAGGTATATCCCATTTTAATTTTACACAATTGTGAACCTTACGCCTTTTTTACTCTCTGATCGAGGTTCTCGGCATTGAAAAATCTTCGTAAACTAAATCACACGTGTATATGTTGACATTTAAGAGATATACAGTCAAGAAACTCAAGGGCAATGGTGATATATATGCGGATTAGACACCAAAAAAATCACTCAACAAATGGCTACAATTTAAGGAATGTGTTTAGTAACGGCATCAGATTCCTAATTGATGGAGAAAGGTCTTGTGGAAAGAAAAGCTGCTTCTAGGAGGTTGTCAAGTTTTTTCGCTCGACGATTCCATTCTTGGGTGGTTGGTTTGGCCCTTGTTCCTGTAACTCGAATCCAAGCCCGGTATATCCCATTTTAATTTTACACCATTGTGAACCTTACCCCTTTTTTACTCTTTGATCGAGGTTCTCGGCATTGAAAACTCTTCGTAAACTAAATCACACGTGTATATGTTGATATTTAAAAGATATACAGTCAAGAAAATCAAGGGCAATGGTGATATATATGCGGATTAGACACCAAAAAAACACTCAACAAATGGCTACAATTTAAGGAATGTGTTTATTGACGGCATCAGATTCCTAATTGAAGGAGAATGGTCTGGTGGTAAGAAAAGCTGCTTCTAAGAGGTTGTCAGGTGTTTTTGCTCGACGATTCCATTCTTGGGTGGTTGGTTTGGCATTTGTTCCTGTAACTCGAATCCTAGCCCGGTATATCCCATTTTAATTTTACACCGTTGTGAACCTTACGCCTTTTTTACTCTCTGATAGAGGTTCTCGGCATTGAAAAATCTTCGTAAACTAAATCACACGTGTAGATGTTGACATTTAAGAGATATACAGTCAAGAAAATCGTGGGCAATGGTGATATATATGCGGATTAGACACCAAAAAAAACACTCAACAAATGGCTGCAATTTAAGGAATGAGTTTAGTGACGGTATCAGATTCCTAATTGATGGAGAAAGGTCTGGTGGTAAGAAAAGGTACTTCTAGGAGGTTGTCAAGTGTTTTTGCTCGACGATTCCATTCTTGGGTGGTTGGTTTGGCCCTTGTTCCTGTAACTCGAATCCTAGCCCGCTATATCTCATTTTAATTTTACACAATTGTGAACCTTACACCTTTTTTACTCTTTGATCGAGGTTCACGGCATTGAAAAATCTTCGTAAACTAAATCACACGTGTATATGTTGACATTTAAGAGATATACAGTCAAGAAAATCAAGGGCAATGGTGATATATATGCAGATTAGAAACCAAAAAAAACACTCAACAAATTGCTACAATTTAAGGAATGTGTTTATTGACGGCATCAGATTCCTAATTGAAGGAGAATGGTCTGGTGGTAAGAAAAGCTGCTTCTAGGAGGTTGTCAGGTGTTTTTGCCCGACGATTGCATTCTTGGGTGGTTGGTTTGGCCCTTGTTCCTGTAACTCGAATCCTAGCCAGGTATATCCCATTTTAATTTTACACAATTGTGAACCTTACGCCTTTTTTACTCTCTGATCGAGGTTCTCGGCATTGAAAAATCTTCGTAAACTAAATCACACGTGTATATGTTGACATTTAAGAGATATACAGTCAAGAAACTCAAGGGCAATGGTGATATATATGCGGATTAGACACCAAAAAAATCACTCAACAAATGGCTACAATTTAAGGAATGTGTTTAGTGACGGCATCAGATTCCTAATTGATGGAGAAAGGTCTTGTGGAAAGAAAAGCTGCTTCTAGGAGGTTGTCAAGTTTTTTCGCTCGACGATTCCATTCTTGGGTGGTTGGTTTGGCCCTTGTTCCTGTAACTCGAATCCAAGCCCGGTATATCCCATTTTAATTTTACACCATTGTGAACCTTACCCCTTTTTTACTCTTTGATCGAGGTTCTCGGCATTGAAAACTCTTCGTAAACTAAATCACACGTGTATATGTTGATATTTAAAAGATATACAGTCAAGAAAATCAAGGGCAATGGTGATATATATGCGGATTAGACACCAAAAAAACACTCAACAAATGGCTACAATTTAAGGAATGTGTTTAGTGACGGCATCAAATTCCTAATTGATGGAGAAAGGTCTGGTGGCAAGAAAAGCTGCTTGTAGGAGGTTGTCAAATGTTTTCGCTCGACGATTCCATTCTTGGGTGGTTGGTTTGGCCCTTGTTCCTGTAACTCGAATCCCAGCCCGGTATATCCCATTTTAATCTTACACCATTGTGAACCTTACGCCTTTTTTACTCTGGGATCGAGGTTCTCGGCATTGAAAACTCTTCGTAAACTAAATCACACGTGTATATGTTGACATTTAAGAGATATACAATTAAGAAAATCAAGGGCAATGGTGATATATATGCGGATTAGACACCAAAAAAAATCACTCAACAAATGGCTACAATTTAAGGAATGTGTTTAGTGACGACATCAGATTCCTAACTGATGGAGGAAGGTGTTCTGGCAAGAAAAGCTGCTTCTAGGAGGTTGTCAAGTGTTTTCGCTCGACGATTCCATTCTTGGGTGGTTGGTTTGGCCCTTGTTCCTGTAACTCGAATGCTAGCCCGGTATATCCCATTTTAATTTTACACCATTGTGAACCTTACACCTTTTTTACTCCCTGATCGAGGTTCTCGGCATTGAAAAATCTTCGTAAACTAAATCACACGTGTATATGTTGATATTTAAGAGATATACAGTCAAGAAAATCATGGGCAATGGTGATATATATGCGGATTAGACACCAAAAAAAGCACTCAACAAATGGCTACAATTTAAGGAATGTGTTTAGTGACGGCATCAGATTCCTAATCGATGGAGAAAGGTCTGGTGGCAAGAAAAGATGCTTCTAGGAGGTTGTCAAATGTTTTCGCTCGATGATTCCATTCTTGGGTGGTTGGTTTGGCCCTTGTTCCTGTAACTCGAATCCTAGCCCGGTATATCCCATTTTAATCTTACACCATTGTGAACCTTACGCCATTTTTACTCTCTGATCGAGGTTCTCGGCATTGAAAAATCTCCGTAAACTAAATCACACGTGTATATGTTGACATTTAAGAGATATACAGTCATGAAAATCAAGGGCAATGGTGATATATATGCGGATTAGACACCAAAAAAACACTCAACAAATGGCTACAATTTAAGGAATGTGTTTATTGACGGCATCAGATTCCTAATTGAAGGAGAAAGGTCTGGTGGTAAGAAAAGCTGCTTCTAAGAGGTTGTCAGGTGTTTTTGCTCGACGATTCCATTCTTGGGTGGTTGGTTTGGCATTTGTTCCTGTAACTCGAATCCTAGCCCGGTATATCCCATTTTAATTTTACACCATTGTGAACCTTACGCCTTTTTTACTCTCTGATAGAGGTTCTCGGCATTGAAAAATCTTCGTAAACTAAATCACACGTGTAGATGTTGACATTTAAGAGATATACAGTCAAGAAAATCGTGGGCAATGGTGATATATATGCGGATTAGACACCAAAAAAAACACTCAACAAATGGCTGCAATTTAAGGAATGAGTTTAGTGACGGTATCAGATTCCTAATTGATGGAGAAAGGTCTGGTGGTAAGAAAAGGTACTTCTAGGAGGTTGTCAAGTGTTTTTGCTCGACGATTCCATTCTTGGGTGGTTGGTTTGGCCCTTGTTCCTGTAACTCGAATCATAGCCCGCTATATCTCATTTTAATTTTACACAATTGTGAACCTTACACCTTTTTTACTCTTTGATCGAGGTTCACGGCATTGAAAAATCTTCGTAAACTAAATCACACGTGTATATGTTGACATTTAAGAGATATACAGTCAAGAAAATCAAGGGCAATGGTGATATATATGCAGATTAGAAACCAAAAAAAACACTCAACAAATTGCTACAATTTAAGGAATGTGTTTATTGACGGCATCAGATTCCTAATTGAAGGAGAATGGTCTGGTGGTAAGAAAAGCTGCTTCTAGGAGGTTGTCAGGTGTTTTTGCCCGACGATTGCATTCTTGGGTGGTTGGTTTGGCCTTTGTTCCTGTAACTCGAATCTTAGCCCGGTATTTCCCATTTTAATTTTACACCATTGTGAACCTTACGCCTTTTTTACTCTCTGATCGAGGTTCTCGGGATTGAAAAATCTTCGTAAATAAATCACACGTGTATATGTTGATATTTAAGAGATATACAGTCAAGAAAATCATGGGCAATGGTGATATATATGCGGATTAGACACCAAAAAAAACACTCAACAAATGGCTGCAATTTAAGGAATGAGTTTAGTGACGGCATCAGATTCCTAATTAATGGAGAAAGGTCTGGTGGTAAGAAAAGCTGCTTCTAGGAGGTTGTCAAGTGTTTTTGCTCGACGATTCCATTCTTGGGTGGTTGGTTTGGCCCTTGTTCCTGTAACTCGAATCCTAGCCCGCTATATCTCATTTTAATTTTACACAATTGTGAACCTTACGCCTTTTTTACTCTCTGATCGAGGTTCTCGGCATTGAAAAATCTTCGTAAACTAAATCACACGTGTATATGTTGACATTTAGGAGATATACAATCAAGAAAATCAAGGGCAATGGTGATATATATGCGGATTAGACACCAAAAAAAATCACTCAACAAATGGCTACAATTTAAGGAATGTGTTTAGTGACGGCATCAGATTCCTAATTGATGGAGGAAGGTGTTCTGCCAAGAAAAGCTGCTTCTAGGAGGTTGTCAAGTGTTTTCGCTCGACGATTCCATTCTTGGGTGGTTGGTTTGGCCCTTGTTCCTGTAACTCGAATGCTAGCCCGGTATATCCCATTTTAATTTTACACCATTGTGAACCTTACGCCTTTTTTACTCCCTGATCGAGGTTCTCGGCATTGAAAAATCTTCGTAAACTAAATCACACGTGTATATGTTGATATTTAAGAGATATACAATCAAGAAAATCATGGGCAATGGTGATATATATGCGGATTAGACACCAAAAAAAAACACTCAACAAATGGCTACAATTTAAGGAATGTGTTTAGTGACGGCATCAGATTCCTAATCGATGGAGAAAGGTCTGGTGGCAAGAAAAGCTGCTTCTAGGAGGTTATCAAATGTTTTTGCTCGACGATTCCATTCTTGGGTGGTTGGTTTGGCATTTGTTCCTGTAACTCGAATCCTAGCCCGGTATATCCCATTTTAATTTTACACCATTGTGAACCTTACGCCTTTTTTACTCTCTGATAGAGGTTCTCGGCATTGAAAAATCTTCGTAAACTAAATCACACGTGTAGATGTTGACATTTAAGAGATATACAGTCAAGAAAATCGTGGGCAATGGTGATATATATGCGGATTAGACACCAAAAAAAACACTCAACAAATGGCTGCAATTTAAGGAATGAGTTTAGTGACGGTATCAGATTCCTAATTGATGGAGAAAGGTCTGGTGGTAAGAAAAGCTGCTTCTAAGAGGTTGTCAGGTGTTTTTGCTCGACGATTCCATTCTTGGGTGGTTGGTTTGGCATTTGTTCCTGTAACTCGAATCCTAGCCCGGTATATCCCATTTTAATTTTACACCATTGTGAACCTTACGCCTTTTTTACTCTCTGATAGAGGTTCTCGGCATTGAAAAATCTTCGTAAACTAAATCACACGTGTAGATGTTGACATTTAAGAGATATACAGTCAAGAAAATCGTGGGCAATGGTGATATATATGCGGATTAGACACCAAAAAAAACACTCAACAAATGGCTGCAATTTAAGGAATGAGTTTAGTGACGGTATCAGATTCCTAATTGATGGAGAAAG
The DNA here is from genome assembly GCA_030545235.1 of Helianthus tuberosus. Lineage (NCBI taxonomy): Eukaryota > Viridiplantae > Streptophyta > Magnoliopsida > Asterales > Asteraceae > Helianthus > Helianthus tuberosus. Next base: position 15,091 of record JARYGA010046668.1, read on the forward strand.
GTCTGGTGGTAAGAAAAGGTACTTCTAGGAGGTTGTCAAGTGTTTTTGCTCGACGATTCCATTCTTGGGTGGTTGGTTTGGCCCTTGTTCCTGTAACTCGAATCATAGCCCGCTATATCTCATTTTAATTTTACACAATTGTGAACCTTACACCTTTTTTACTCTTTGATCGAGGTTCACGGCATTGAAAAATCTTCGTAAACTAAATCACACGTGTATATGTTGACATTTAAGAGATATACAGTCAAGAAAATCAAGGGCAATGGTGATATATATGCAGATTAGAAACCAAAAAAAACACTCAACAAATTGCTACAATTTAAGGAATGTGTTTATTGACGGCATCAGATTCCTAATTGAAGGAGAATGGTCTGGTGGTAAGAAAAGCTGCTTCTAGGAGGTTGTCAGGTGTTTTTGCCCGACGATTGCATTCTTGGGTGGTTGGTTTGGCCTTTGTTCCTGTAACTCGAATCTTAGCCCGGTATTTCCCATTTTAATTTTACACCATTGTGAACCTTACGCCTTTTTTACTCTCTGATCGAGGTTCTCGGCATTGAAAAATCTTCGTAAATAAATCACACGTGTATATGTTGATATTTAAGAGATATACAGTCAAGAAAATCATGGGCAATGGTGATATATATGCGGATTAGACACCAAAAAAAAACACTCAACAAATGGCTGCAATTTATGGAATGAGTTTAGTGACGGCATCAGATTCCTAATTAATGGAGAAAGGTCTGGTGGTAAGAAAAGCTGCTTCTAGGAGGTTGTCAAGTGTTTTTGCTCGACGATTCCATTCTTGGGTGGTTGTTTGGCCCTTGTTCCTGTAACTCGAATCCTAGCCCGCTATATCTCATTTTAATTTTACACAATTGTGAACCTTACGCCTTTTTTACTCTCTGATCGAGGTTCTCGGCATTGAAAAATCTTCGTAAACTAAATCACACGTGTATATGTTGACATTTAGGAGATATACAATCAAGAAAATCAAGGGCAATGGTGATATATATGCGGATTAGACACCAAAAAAAAATCACTCAACAAATGGCTACAATTTAAGGAATGTGTTTAGTGACGGCATCAGATTCCTAATTGATGGAGGAAGGTGTTCTGCCAAGAAAAGCTGCTTCTAGGAGGTTGTCAAGTGTTTTCGCTCGACGATTCCATTCTTGGGTGGTTGGTTTGGCCCTTGTTCCTGTAACTCGAATGCTAGCCCGGTATATCCATTTTAATTTTACACCATTGTGAACCTTACGCCTTTTTTACTCCCTGATCGAGGTTCTCGGCATTGAAAAATCTTCGTAAACAAAATCACACGTGTATATGTTGATATTTAAGAGATATACAATCAAGAAAATCATGGGCAATGGTGATATATATGCGGATTAGACACCAAAAAAACACTCAACAAATGGCTACAATTTAAGGAATGTGTTTAGTGACGGCATCAGATTCCTAATCGATGGAGAAAGGTCTGGTGGCAAGAAAAGCTGCTTCTAGGAGGTTATCAAATGTTTTTGCTCGACGATTCCATTCTTGGGTGGTTGGTTTGGCATTTGTTCCTGTAACTCGAATCCTAGCCCGGTATATCCCATTTTAATTTTACACCATTGTGAACCTTACGCCTTTTTTACTCTCTGATAGAGGTTCTCCGCATTGAAAAATCTTCGTAAACTAAATCACACGTGTAGATGTTGACATTTAAGAGATATACAGTCAAGAAAATCGTGGGCAATGGTGATATATATGCGGATTAGACACCAAAAAAAACACTCAACAAATGGCTGCAATTTAAGGAATGAGTTTAGTGACGGTATCAGATTCCTAATTGATGGAGAAAGGTCTGGTGGTAAGAAAAGGTACTTCTAGGAGGTTGTCAGGTGTTTTTGCTCGACGATTCCATTCTTGGGTGGTTGGTTTGGCCCTTGTTCCTGTAACTCGAATCCTAGCCCGCTATATCTCATTTTAATTTACACAATTGTGAACCTTACACCTTTTTTACTCTTTGATCGAGGTTCACGGCATTGAAAAATCTTCGTAAACTAAATCACACGTGTATATGTTGACATTTAAGAGACATACAGTCAAGAAAATCAAGGGCAATGGTGATATATATGCAGATTAGAAACCAAAAAAAACACTCAACAAATTGCTACAATTTAAGGAATGTGTTTATTGACGGCATCAGATTCCTAATTGAAGGAGAATGGTCAGGTGGTAAGAAAAGCTGCTTCTAGGAGGTTGTCAGGTGTTTTTGCCCGACGATTGCATTCTTGGGTGGTTGGTTTGGCCTTTGTTCCTGTAACTCGAATCTTAGCCCGGTATTTCCCATTTTAATTTTACACCATTGTGAACCTTACGCCTTTTTTACTCTCTGATCGAGGTTCTCGGCATTGAAAAATCTTCGTAAACTAAATCACACGTGTAGATGTTGACATTTAAGTGATATACAGTCAAGAAAATCATGGGCAATGGTGATATATATGCATATTAGAAACCAAAAAAAACACTCAACAAATTGCTACAATTTAAGGAATGTGTTTATTGACGGCATCAGATTCCTAATTGAAGGAGAATGGCCTGGTGGTAAGAAAAGCTGCTTCTAGGAGGTTGTCAGGTGTTTTTGCTCGACGATTGCATTCTTGGTGGTTGGTTTGGCCTTTGTTCCTGTAACTCGAATCTTAGCCCGGTATATCCCATTTTAATTTTACACCATTGTGAATCTTACGCCTTTTTTACTCTCTGATCGAGGTTCTCGGCATTGAAAAATCTTCGTAAACTAAATCACACGTGTAGATGTTGACATTTAAGAGATATACAGTCAAGAAAATCGTGGGCAATGGTGATATATATGCGGATTAGACACCAAAAAAAAACACTCAACAAATGGCTGCAATTTAAGGAATGAGTTTAGTGACGGCATCAGATTCCTAATTAATGGAGAAAGGTCTGGTGGTAAGAAAAGCTGCTTCTAGGAGGTTGTCAAGTGTTTTTGCTCGACGATTCCATTCTTGGGTGGTTGGTTTGGCCCTTGTTCCTGTAACTCGAATCCTAGCCCGCTATATCTCATTTTAATTTTACACCATTGTGAACCTTACGCCTTTTTTACTCCCTGATCGAGGTTCTCGGCATTGAAAAATCTTCGTAAACTAAATCACACGTGTATATGTTGATATTTAAGAGATATACAGTCAAGAAAATCATGGGCAATGGTGATATATATGCGGATTAGACACCAAAAAAAACACTCAACAAATGGCTACAATTTAAGGAATGTGTTTAGTGACGGCATCAGATTCCTAATCGATGGAGAAAGGTCTGGTGGCAAGAAAAGCTGCTTCTAGGAGGTTATCAAATGTTTTCGCTCGATGATTCCATTCTTGGGTGGTTGGTTTTGCCCATGTTCCTGTAACTCGAATCCTAGCCCGGTATATCCCATTTTAATCTTACACCATTGTGAACCTTACGCCATTTTTACTCTCTGATCGAGGTTCTCGGCATTGAAAAATCTCCGTAAACTAAATCACACGTGTATATGTTGTAATTTAAGAGATATACAGTCAAGAAAATCAAGGGCAATGGTGATATATATGCGGATTAGACACCAAAAAAACACTCAACAAATGGCTACAATTTAAGGAATGTGTTTATTGACGGCATCAGATTCCTAATTGAAGGAGAATGGTCTGGTGGTAAGAAAAGCTGCTTCTAAGAGGTTGTCAGGTGTTTTTGCTCGACGATTCCATTCTTGGGTGGTTGGTTTGGCATTTGTTCCTGTAACTCGAATCCTAGCCCGGTATATCCCATTTTAATTTTACACCGTTGTGAACCTTACGCCTTTTTTACTCTCTGATAGAGGTTCTCGGCATTGAAAAATCTTCGTAAACTAAATCACACGTGTAGATGTTGACATTTAAGAGATATACAGTCAAGAAAATCGTGGGCAATGGTGATATATATGCGGATTAGACACCAAAAAAAACACTCAACAAATGGCTGCAATTTAAGGAATGAGTTTAGTGACGGTATCAGATTCCTAATTGATGGAGAAAGGTCTGGTGGTAAGAAAAGGTACTTCTAGGAGGTTGTCAAGTGTTTTTGCTCGACGATTCCATTCTTGGGTGGTTGGTTTGGCCCTTGTTCCTGTAACTCGAATCCTAGCCCGCTATATCTCATTTTAATTTTACACAATTGTGAACCTTACACCTTTTTTACTCTTTGATCGAGGTTCACGGCATTGAAAAATCTTCGTAAACTAAATCACACGTGTATATGTTGACATTTAAGAGATATACAGTCAAGAAACTCAAGGGCAATGGTGATATATATGCATATTAGAAACCAAAAAAAACACTCAACAAATTGCTACAATTTAAGGAATGTGTTTATTGACGGCATCAGATTCCTAATTGAAGGAGAATGGCCTGGTGGTAAGAAAAGCTGCTTCTAGGAGGTTGTCAGGTGTTTTTGCTCGACGATTGCATTCTTGGTGGTTGGTTTGGCCTTTGTTCCTGTAACTCGAATCTTAGCCCGGTATATCCCATTTTAATTTTACACCATTGTGAATCTTACGCCTTTTTTACTCTCTGATCGAGGTTCTCGGCATTGAAAAATCTTCGTAAACTAAATCACACGTGTATATGTTGACATTTAAGAGATATACAGTCAAGAAACTCAAGGGCAATGGTGATATATATGCGGATTAGACACCAAAAAAAACACTCAACAAATGGCTGCAATTTAAGGAATGAGTTTATTGACGGCATCAGATTCCTAATTAATGGAGAAAGGTCTGGTGGTAAGAAAAGCTGCTTCTAGGAGGTTGTCAAGTGTTTTTGCTCGACGATTCCATTCTTGGGTGGTTGGTTTGGCCCTTGTTCCTGTAACTCGAATCCTAGCCCGCTATATCTCATTTTAATTTTACACAATTGTGAACCTTACGCCTTTTTTACTCTCTGATCGAGGTTCTCGGCATTGAAAAATCTTCGTAAATTAAATCACATGTGTATATGTGGACATTTAAGAGATAAACAGTCAAGAAAATCAAGGGCAATGGTGATATATATGCAGATTAGAAACCAAAAAAAAAAACACTCAACAAATTGCTACAATTTAAGGAATGTGTTTATTGATGGAATCAGATTCCTAATTAAAGGAGAATGGTCTGGTGGTAAGAAAAGCTGCTTCTAGGAGGTTGTCAAGTGTTTTTGCTCGACGATTCCATTCTTGGGTGGTTGGTTTGGCCCTTGTTCCTGTAACTCGAATCCTAGCCCGGTATATCCCATTTTAATTTTACACCATTGTGAACCTTACGCCTTTTTACCCTCTGATCGAGGTTCTCGGCATTGAAAAATCTTCGTAAACTAAATCACACGTGTATATGTTGATATTTAAGATATATACAGTCAAGAAAATCAAGGGCAATGGTGATATATATGCGGATTAGACACCAAAAAAAACACTCAACAAATGGCTACAATTTAAGGAATGAGTTTAGTGACGGCATCAGATTCCTAATTGATGGAGAAAAGGTCTGGTGGTAAGAAAAGCTGCTTCTAGGAGGTTGTCAAGTGTTTTTGCTCGCGATTCCATTCTTGGGTGGTTGGTTTGGCCCTTGTTCCTGTCACTCGAATCCTAGCCCGCTATATCCCATTTTAATTTTACACAATTGTAAACCTTACGCCTTTTTTACTCTCTGATCGAGGTTCTCGGTATTGTAAAATCTTCGTAAACTAAATCACACGTGTATATGTTGACATTTAAGACATATACAGTCAAGAAAATCAAGGGAAATGGTGATATATATGCAGATTAGAAACCAAAAAAAAACACTCAACAAATGGCTACAATTTAAGGAATGTGTTTATTGACGGCATCAGATTCCTAATTGAAGGAGAAAGGTCTGCTGGTAAGAAAATCTGCTTCTAGGAGGATGTCAAGTGTTTTTGCTCGACGATTCCATTCTTGGGTGGTTGGTTTGGCCCCTGTTCCTGTAACTCGAATCCTAGCCCGGTATATCCCATTTTAATTTTACACCATTTTAACCTAACGCCTTTTTTACTCTCTGATCGAGGTTCTCGACATTGAAAAATCTTCATAAACTAAATCATACATGTATATGTTGACATTTAAGAGATATACAGTCAAGAAAATCAAGGGCAATGGTGATATATATGCGGATTAGACACCAAAAAAAACACTAAAAAATGGCTACAATTTAAGGAATGCGTTTAGTGATGGCATCAGATTCCTAATTGATGGAGAAAGGTCTGGTGGCAAGAAAAGCTGCTTGTAGGAGGTTGTCAAATGTTTTCGCTCGACGATTCCATTCTTGGGTGGTTGGTTTGGTCTTTGTTCCTGTAACTGGAATCCTAGCCCGGTATATCCCATTTTAATTTTACACAATTGTAAACCTTACGCCTTTTTTACTCTCTGATCGAGGTTCTCGGTATTGTAAAATCTTCGTAAACTAAATCACACGTGTATATGTTGACATTTAAGAGATATACAGTCAAGAAAATCAAGGGAAATGGTGATATATATGCAGATTAGAAACCAAAAAAAAAACACTCAACAAATGGCTACAATTTAAGGAATGTGTTTATTGACGGCATCAGATTCCTAATTGAAGGAGAAAGGTCTGCTGGTAAGAAAATCTGCTTCTAGGAGGATGTCAAGTGTTTTTGCTCGACGATTCCATTCTTGGGTTGTTGGTTTGGCCCTTGTTCCTGTAACTCGAATCCTAGCCCGGTATATCCCATTTTAATTTTACACCATTTTAACCTTACGCCTTTTTTACTCTCTGATCGAGGTTCTCGACATTGAAAAATCTTCGTAAACTAAATCATACATGTATATGTTGACATTTAAGAGATATACAGTCAAGAAAATCAAGGGCAATGGTGATATATATGCGGATTAGACACCAAAAAAAACACTAAAAAATGGCTACAATTTAAGGAATGCGTTTAGTGATGGCATCAGATTCCTAATTGATGGAGAAAGGTCTGGTGGTAAGAAAATCTGCTTCTAGGAGGATGTCAAGTGTTTTTGCTCGACGATTCCATTCTTGGGTTGTTGGTTTGGCCCTTGTTCCTGTAACTCGAATCCTAGCCCGGTATATCCCATTTTAATTTTACACCATTTTAACCTTACGCCTTTTTTACTCTCTGATCGAGGTTCTCGACATTGAAAAATCTTCGTAAACTAAATCATACATGTATATGTTGACATTTAAGAGATATACAGTCAATAAAATCAAGGTCAATGGTGATATATATGCGGATTAGACACCAAAAAAACACTAAAAAAATGGCTACAATTTAAGGAATGCGTTTAGTGACGGCATCAGATTCCTAATTGATGGAGAAAGGTCTGGTGGCAAGAAAAGCTGCTTGTAGGAGGTTGTCAAATGTTTTCGCTCGACGATTCCATTCTTGGGTGGTTGGTTTGGCCCTTGTTCCTGTAACTCGAATCCAAGCCCGGTATATCCCATTTTAATCTTACACCATTGTGAACCTTACGCCTTTTTTACTCTGTGATAGAGGTTTTCGGCATTGAAAAATCTTTGTAAACTAAATGACACGTGTATATGTTGACATTTAAGAGATATACACTCAAGAAAATCAAGGGCAATGGTGATATATATGGGGATTAGACACAAAAAAAAAACACTCAACAAATGGCTACAATTTAAGGATTGTGTTTATTGACGGCATCAAATTCCTAATTGAAGGAGAAAGGTCTGGTGGTAAGAAAAGCTGCTTCTAGGAGGTTTTCAAGTGTTTTTGCTCGACGATTCCATTCTTGGGTGGTTGGTTTGGCCCTTGTTCCTGTAACTCGAATGCAAGCCCGGTATATCCCATTTTAATCTTACACCATTGTGAACCTGACGCCTTTTTTACTCTGTGATAGAGGTTCTCGGCATTGAAAAATCTTCGTAAACTAAATCACACGTGTATATGTTGACATTTAAGAGATATACAGTCAAGAAAATCAAGGTCAATGGTGATATATATGCGGATTAGACACAAAAAAAAACACTCAAAAAATGGCTACAATTTAAGGAATGTGTTTAGTGACGGCATCAGATTCCTAATTGATGGAGAAAGGTCTGGTGGAAAGAAAAGCTGCTTGTACGAGGTTGTCAAATGTTTTCGCTCGACAATTCCATTCTTGGGTGGTTGGTTTGGCCCTTGTTCCTGTAACTCGAATCCTAGCCCGGTATATCCCATTTTAATTTTACACCGTTTTTACCTTACGCCTTTTTTACTCTCTGATCGAGCTTCTCAACATTGAAAAATCTTCGTAAACTAAATCACACATGTATATGTTAACATTTAAGAGATATACAGTCAAGAAAATCAAGGGCAATGGTGATATATATGCGGATTAGACACCAAAAAAAACACTAAAAAAATGGCTACAATTTAAGGAATGCGTTTAGTGACGGCATCAGATTCCTAATTGATGGAGAAAGGTCTGGTGGCAAGAAAAGCTGCTTTTAGGAGGTTGTCAAATGTTTTCGCTCGACGATTCCATTCTTGGGTGGTTGGTTTGGCCCTTGTTCCTGTAACTCGAATCCAAGCCCGGTATATCCCATTTTAATCTTACACCATTGTGAACCTTACGCCTTTTTTACTCTGTGATAGAGGTTCTCGGCATTGAAAAATCTTCGTAAACTAAATGACACGTGTATATGTTGACATTTAAGAGATATACAGTCAAGAAAATCAAGGGCAATGGTGATATATATGCGGATTAGACACCAAAAAAAACACTCAACAAATGGCTACAATTTAAGGAATGTGTTTATTGACGGCATCAGATTCCTAATTGAAGGAGAAAGGTCTGGTGGTAAGAAAAGCTACTTCTAGGAGGTTTTCAAGTGTTTATTCTCGACGATTCCATTCTTGGGTGGTTGGTTTGGCCCTTGTTCCTGTAACTTGAATCCTAGCCCCGTATATCCCATTTTAATTTAAGACCATTGTGAACCTTACACCTTTTTTACTCTCTGATCGAGCTTCTCGGCATTGAAAAATCTTCGTAAACTAAATCACACGTGTATATGTTGATATTTAAGAGATATACAGTCAATAAAATCAAGGTCAATGGTGATATATATGCGGATTAGACACAAAAAAAACACTCAAAAAATGGCTAGAATTTAAGGAATGTGTTTAGTGACGGCATCAGATTCCTAATTGATGGAGAAATGTCAGGTGGAAAGAAAAGCTGCTTGTACGAGGTTGTCAAATGTTTTCGCTCGACGATTCCATTCTTGGGTGGTTGGTTTGGCACTTGTTCCTGTAACTTGAATCCTAGCCCGGTATATCCCATTTTAATTTAACACCATTGTGAACCTTACGCCTTTTTTACTCTGTGATCGAGGTTCTCGGCATTGAAAAATCTTCGTAAACTAAATCACACGTGTATATGTTGACATTTAAGAGATATACAATCAAGAAAATCAAGGGCAATGGTGATATATATGCGGATTAGACACCAAAAAAAAAACACTCAACAAATAGCTACAGTTTAAGGAATGAGTTTAGTGACGGCATCAGATTCCTAATTGATGGAGAAAGGTCTGGTGGTAAGAAAAGCTGCTTCTAGGAGGTTGTCAAGTGTTTTTGCTCGACGATTCCATACTTGGGTGGTTGGTTTGGCCCTTGTTCCTGTAACTCGAATCCTAGCCCGCTATATCCCATTTTAATTTTACACAATTGTAAACCTTACGCCTTTTTTACTCTCTGATCGAGGTTCTCGGTATTGAAAAATCTTCGTAAACTAAATCACACATGTATATGTTGACATTTAAGAGATATACAGTCAAGAAAATCAAGGGCAATAGTGATATATATATGTAGATTAGACACAAAAAAAAACACTCAACAAATGGCCACAATTTAAGGAATGTGTTTAGTGACGGAATCAGATTCCTAATTGATGGAGAAAGGTCTGGTGGTAAGAAAAGCTGCTTCTAGGAGGTTGTCAAGTGTTTTCGCTCGACGATTCCATTCTTGGGTGGTTGGTTTGGCCCTTGTTCCTGTAACTCGAATCCTAGCCTGGTATATCTCATTTTAATTTTACACCATTGTGAACCTTACGCCCTTTTTACTCTCTGATCGAGGTTCTCGGCATTGAAAAATCTTCGTAAACTAAATCACACGTGTATATGTTGATATTTAAGAGATATACAGTCAAGAAAATCCAGGGCAATGGTGATATATATGCGGATTAGACACAAAAAAAACACTCTACAAATGGCTACAATTTAAGGAATGTGTTTAGTGACGGCCTCAGATTCCTAATTGATGGAGAAAGGTCTGGTGGCAAGAAAAGTTGCTTCTAGGAGGTTGTCAAGTGTTTTCGCTCGACGATTCCATTCTTGGGTGGTTGCTTTGGCCCTTTTTCCTGTAACTCGAATCCTAGCCCGGTATATTCCATTTTAAATTTAGACCATTGTGAACCTTACGCCTTTTTTACTCTCTGATCGAGGTTCTCGGCTTTGAAAAATCTTTGTAAACTAAATCACACGTGTATATGTTGATATTTAAGAGATATACAGTCAATAAAATCCAGGGCAATGGTGATATATATGCGGATTAGACACAAAAAAACACTCTACAAATGGCTACAATTTAAGGAATGTGGTTAGTGACGGCCTCAGATTCCTAATTGATGGAGAAAGGTCTGGTGGCAAGAAAAGCTGCTTATAGGAGGTTGTCAAGTGTTTTCGCTCGACGATTCCATTCTTGGGTGGTTGGTTTGGCCCTTGTTCCTGTAACTCGAATCCTAGCCCGGTATATCCCATTTTAATTTTACACCGTTTTTACCTTACGCCTTTTTTACTCTCTGATCGAGCTTCTCAACATTGAAAAATCTTCGTAAACTAAATCACACATGTATATGTTGACATTTAAGAGATATACAGTCAAGAAAATCAAGGGCAATGGTGATATATATGCGGATTAGACACCAAAAAAAACACTAAAAAAATGGCTACAATTTAAGGAATGCGTTTAGTGACGGCATCAGATTCCTAATTGATGGAGAAAGGTCTGGTGGCAAGAAAAGCTGCTTTTAGGAGGTTGTCAAATGTTTTCGCCCGACGATTCCATTCTTGGGTGGTTGGTTTGGCCCTTGTTCCTGTAACTCGAATCCAAGCCCGGTATATCCCATTTTAATCTTACACCATTGTGAACCTTACGCCTTTTTTACTCTGTGATAGAGGTTCTCGGCATTGAAAAATCTTCGTAAACTAAATGACACGTGTATATGTTGACATTTAAGAGATATACAGTCCAGAAAATCAAGGGCAATGGTGATATAGATGCGGATTAGACACCAAAAAAAACACTCAACAAATGGCTACAATTTAAGGAATGTGTTTATTGACGGCATCAGATTCCTAATTGAAGGAGAAAGGTCTGGTGGTAAGAAAAGCTACTTCTAGGAGGTTTTCAAGTGTTTTTTCTCGACGATTTCATTCTTGGGTGGTTGGTTTGGCACTTGTTCCTGTAACTTGAATCCTAGCCCGGTATATCCCATTTTAATTTAACACCATTGTGAACCTTACGCCTTTTTTACTCTGTGATCGAGGTTCTCGGCATTGAAAAATCTTCGTAAACTAAATCACACGTGTATATGTTGACATTTAAGAGATATACAGTCAAGAAAATCAAGGGCAATGGTGATATATATGCGAATTAGACACCAAAAAAAACACTCAACAAATAGCTACAGTTTAAGGAATGAGTTTAGTGACGGCATCAGATTCCTAATTGATGGAGAAAGGTCTGGTGGTAAGAAAAGCTGCTTCTAGAAGGTTGTCAAGTGTTTTTGCTCGACGATTCCATTCTTGGGTGGTTGGTTTGGCCCTTGTTCCTGTAACTCGAATCCTAGCCCGCTATATCCCATTTTAATTTTACACAATTGTAAACCTTACGCCTTTTTTACTCTCTGATCGAGGTTCTCGGTATTGAAAAATCTTCGTAAACTAAATCACACATGTATATGTTGACATTTAAGAGATATACAGTCAAGAAAATCAAGGGCAATGGTGATATATATATGTAGATTAGACACAAAAAAAACACTCAACAAATGGCCACAATTTAAGGAATGTGTTTAGTGACGGAATCAGATTCCTAATTGATGGAGAAAGGTCTGGTGGTAAGAAAAGCTGCTTCTAGGAGGTTGTCAAGTGTTTTCGCTCGACGATTCCATTCTTGGGTGGTTGGTTTGGCCCTTGTTCCTGTAACTCGAATCCTAGCCTGGTATATCTCATTTTAATTTTACACCATTGTGAACCTTACGCCCTTTTTACTCTCTGATCGAGGTTCTCGGCATTGAAAAATCTTCGTAAACTAAATCACACGTGTATATGTTTATATTTAAGAGATATACAGTCAAGAAAATCCAGGGCAATGGTGATATATATGCGGATTAGACACAAAAAAAAAACACTCTACAAATGGCTACAATTTAAGGAATGTGTTTAGTGACGGCCTCAGATTCCTAATTGATGGAGAAAGGTCTGGTGGCAAGAAAAGTTGCTTCTAGGAGGTTGTCAAGTGTTTTCGCTTGACGATTCCATTCTTGGGTGGTTGCTTTGGCCCTTTTTCCTGTAACTCGAATCCTAGCCCGGTATATTCCATTTTAAATTTAGACCATTGTGAACCTTACGCCTTTTTTACTCTCTGATCGAGGTTCTCGGCTTTGAAAAATCTTCGTAAACTAAATCACACGTGTATATGTTGATATTTAAGAGATATACAGTCAATAAAATCCAGGGCAATGGTGATATATATGCGGATTAGACACAAAAAAACACTCTACAAATGGCTACAATTTAAGGAATGTGTTTAGTGACGGCCTCAGATTCCTAATTGATGGAGAAAGGTCTGGTGGCAAGAAAAGCTGCTTCTAGGAGGTTGTCAAGTGTTTTCGCTCGACGATTCCATTCTTGGGTGGTTGCTTTGGCCCTTGTTCCTGTAACTCGAATCCTAGCCCGGTATATCCCATTTTAAATTTAGACCATTGTGAACCTTACGCCTTTTTTACTCTCTGATCGAGGTTCTCGGCATTGAAAAATCTTCGTAAACTAAATCACACGTTTATATGTTGACATTTAAGAGATATACAGTCAAGAAAATCAAGGGCAATGGTGATATATATGTGGATTAGACACAAAAAAAAATCACTCAACAAATGGCTACAATTTAAGGAATGTGTTTAGTGACGGCATCAGATTCCTAATTGATGGAGAAATAATTGATGGAGAAAGGTCTGGTGGCAAGAAAAGCTGCTTCTAAGAGGTTGTCAAGTGTTTTGGCTCGACGATTCCATTCTTGGGTGGTTGGTTTGGCCCTTGTTCCTGTAACTCGAATCCTAGCCCGGTATATCCCATTTTAATTTTACACCATTGTGAACATTACGCCTTATTTTACCCTCTGATCGAGGTTCTCGACATTGAAAAATCTTCTTAAACTAAATCACACATGTATATGTTGACATTTAAGAGATATACAGTCAAGAAAATCAAGGGCAATGGTGATATATATATGCGGATTAGACACAAAAAAAAAACACTCAACAAATGGCTACAATTAAAGGAATGTGTTTATTGACGGCATCAGATTCCTAATTGAAGGAGAAATGTCTGGTGGTAAGAAAAGCTGCTTCAAAGAGGTTTTCAAGTGTTTTTGGTCGACGATTCCATTCTTGGGTGGTTGGTTTGGCCCTTGTTCCTGTAACTTGAATCCTAGCCCGGTATATCCCATTTTAATTTAACACCATTGTGAACCTTACGCCTTATTTTACTCTCTGATCGAGGTTCTCGGCATTGAAAAATCTTCGTAAACTAAATCACACGTGTATATGTTGATATTTAAGAGATATACAGTCAATAAAATCAAGGTCAATGGTGATATACATGCGGATTAGACACCAAAAAAAACACTCAAAAAATGGCTACAATATAAGGAATGTGTTTAGTGACGGCATCAGATTCCTAATTGATGGAGAAAGGTCTGGTGGAAAGAAAAGCTGCTTGTACGAGGTTGTCAAATGTTTTCGCTCGACGATTCCATTCTTGGGTGGTTGGTTTGGCCCTTGTTCCTGTAACTCGAATCCTAGCCCAGTATATCCCATTTTAATTTTACACCATTTTAACCTTACGCCTTTTTTACTCTCTGATCGAGGTTCTCGACATTGAAAAATCTTCGTATACTAAATCACACATGTATATGTTGACATTTAAGAGATATACAGTCAAGAAAATCAAGGGCAATGGTGATATATATGCGGATTAGACACCAAAAAAAACACTAAAAAAATGGCTACAATTTAAGGAATGCGTTTAGGGACGGCATCAGATTCCTAATTGATGGAGAAAGGTCTGGTGGCAAGAAAAGCTGCTTGTAGGAGGTTGTCAAATGTTTTCGCTCGACGATTCCATTCTTGGGTGGTTGGTTTGGCCCTTGTTCCTGTAACTCGAATCCAAGCCCGGTATATCCCATTTTAATCTTACACCATTGTGAACCTTACGCCTTTTTTACTCTGTGATAGAGGTTTTCGGCATTGAAAAATCTTTGTAAACTAAATCACACGTGTATATGTTGACATTTAAGAGATATACACTCAAGAAAATCAAGGGCAATGGTGATATATATGCGGATTAGACACCAAAAAAAACACTCAACAAATGGCTACAATTTAAGGAATGTGTTTATTGACGGCATCAGATTCCTAATTGAAGGAGAAAGGTCTGGTGGTAAGAAAAGCTGCTTCTAGGAGGTTGTCAAGTGTTTTCGCTCGACGATTCCATTCTTGGGTGGTTGGTTTGGCCCTTGTTCCTGTAACTTGAATCCTAGCCCGGTATATCCCATTTTAATTTAACACCATTGTGAACCTTACGCCTTATTTTACTCTCTGATCGAGGTTCTCGGCATTGAAAAATCTTCGTAAACTAAATCACACGTGTATATGTTGATATTTAAGAGATATACAGTCAATAAAATCAAGGTCAATGGTGATATACATGCGGATTAGACACAAAAAAAAAACACTCAAAAAATGGCTACAATATAAGGAATGTGTTTAGTGACGGCATCAGATTCCTAATTGATGGAGAAAGGTCTGGTGGAAAGAAAAGCTGCTTGTACGAGGTTGTCAAATGTTTTCGCTCGACGATTCCATTCTTGGGTGGTTGGTTTGGCCCTTGTTCCTGTAACTCGAATCCTAGCCCAGTATATCCCATTTTAATTTTACACCATTTTAACCTTACGCCTTTTTTACTCTCTGATCGAGGTTCTCGACATTGAAAAATCTTCGTAAACTAAATCACACATGTATATGTTGACATTTAAGAGATATACAGTCAAGAAAATCAAGGGCAATGGCGATATATATGCGGATTAGACACCAAAAAAAACACTAAAAAAATGGCTACAATTTAAGGAATGCGTTTAGGGACGGCATCAGATTCCTAATTGATGGAGAAAGGTCTGGTGGCAAGAAAAGCTGCTTGTAGGAGGTTGTCAAATGTTTTCGCTCGACGATTCCATTCTTGGGTGGTTGGTTTGGCCCTTGTTCCTGTAACTCGAATCCAAGCCCGGTATATCCCATTTTAATCTTACACCATTGTGAACCTTACGCCTTTTTTACTCTGTGATAGAGGTTTTCGGCATTGAAAAATCTTTGTAAACTAAATCACACGTGTATATGTTGACATTTAAGAGATATACACTCAAGAAAATCAAGGGCAATGGTGATATATATGCGGATTAGACACCAAAAAAAACACTCAACAAATGGCTACAATTTAAGGAATGTGTTTATTGACGGCATCAGATTCCTAATTGAAGGAGAAAGGTCTGGTGGTAAGAAAAGCTGCTTCTAGGAGGTTTTCAAGTGTTTTTGCTCGACGATTCCATTCTTGGGTGGTTGGTTTGGCCCTTGTTCCTGTAACTTGAATCCTAGCCCCGTATATCCCATTTTAATTTAAGACCATTGTGAACCTTACACCTTTTTTACTCTCTGATCGAGGTTCTCGGCATTGAAAAATCTTCGTAAACTAAATCACACGTGTATATGTTGATATTTAAGAGATATACAGTCAATAAAATCAAGGTCAATGGTGATATATATGCGGATTAGACACCAAAAAAACACTCAAAAATGGCTAGAATTTAAGGAATGTGTTTAGTGACTGCATCAGATTCCTAATTGATGGAGAAAGGTCTGGTGGAAAGAAAAGCTGCTTGTACGAGGTTGTCAAATGTTTTCGCTCGACGATTCCATTCTTGGGTGGTTGGTTTGGCCCTTGTTCCTGTAACTTGAATCCTATCCCGGTATATCCCATTTTAATTTTACACCATTTTAACCTTACGCCTTTTTTACTCTCTGATCGAGGTTCTCGACATTGAAAAATCTTCGTAAACTAAATCACACATGTATATGTTGACATTTAAGAGATATACAGTCAAGAAAATCAAGGGCAATGGTGATATATATGCGGATTAGACACCAAAAAAAACACTAAAAAAATGCCTACAATTTAAGGAATGCGTTTAGTGACGGCATCAGATTCCTAATTGATGGAGAAAGGTCTGGTGGCAAGAAAAGCTGCTTGTAGGAGGTTATCAAATGTTTTCGCTCGACGATTCCATTCTTGGGTGGTTGGTTTGGCCCTTGTTCCAGTAACTCGAATCCAAGCCCGGTATATCCCATTTTAATCTTACACCATTGTGAACCTTACGCCTTTTTTACTCTGTGATAGAGGTTCTCGGCATTGAAAAATCTTCGTAAACTAAATCGCACGTGTATATGTTGACATTTAAGAGATATACAGTCAAGAAAATCAAGGTCAATGGTGATATATATGCGGATTAGACACCAAAAAAAACACTCAAAAAATGGCTACAATTTAAGGATTGTGTTTAGTGACGGCATCAGATTCCTAATTGATGGAGATAGGTCTGGTGGAAAGAAAAGCTGCTTGTACGAGGTTGTCAAATGTTTTCGCTCGACGATTCCATTCTTGGGTGGTTGGTTTGGCCCTTGTTCCTGTAACTCGAATCCTAGCCCGTTATATCCCATTTTAATTTTACACCATTTTAACCTTACGCCTTTTTTACTCTCTGATCGAGGTTCTCGACATTGAAAAATCTTCGTAAACTAAATCACACATGTATATGTTGACATTTAAGAGATATACAGTCAAGAAAATCAAGGGCAATGGTGATATATATGCGGATTAGACACAAAAAAAAACACTAAAAAATGGCTACAATTTAAGGAATGCGTTTAGTGACGGCATAAGATTCCTAATTGATGGAGAAAGGTCTGGTGGCAAGAAAAGCTGCTTGTAGGAGGTTGTCAAATGTTTTCGCTCGACGATTCCATTCTTGGGTGGTTGGTTTGGCCCTTGTTCCTGTAACTCGAATCCAAGCCCGGTATATCCCATTTTAATCTTACACCATTGTGAACCTTACGCCTTTTTTACTCTGTGATAGAGGTTCTCGGCATTGAAAAATCTTCGTAAACTAAATAACACGTGTATATGTTGACATTTAAGAGATATACAGTCAAGAAAATCAAGGGCAATGGTGATATATATGCGGATTAGACACCAAAAAAACACTCAACAAATGTCTATAATTTAAGGAATGTGTTTATTGACGGCATCAGATTCCTAATTGCAGGAGAAAGGTCTGGTGGTAAGAAAAGCTGCTTCTAGGAGGTTTTCAAGTGTTTTTTCTCGACGATTCCATTCTTGGGTGGTTGGTTTGGCCCTTGTTCCTGTAACTTGAATCCTAGTCCCGTATATCCCATTTTAATTTAAGACCATTGTGAACCTTATACCTTTTTTACTCTCTGATCGAGATTCTCGGCATTGAAAAATCTTCGTAAACTAAATCACACGTGTATATGTTGATATTTAAGAGATATACAGTCAATAAAATCAAGGTCAATGGTGATATATATGCGGATTAGACACCAAAAAAAACACTCAAAAAATGGCTAGAATTTAAGGAATGTGTTTAGTGACGGCATCAGATTCCTAATTGATGGAGAAAGGTCTGGTGGAAAGAAAAGCTGCTTGTACGAGGTTGTCAAATGTTTTCGCTCGACGATTCCATTCTTGGGTGGTTGGTTTGGCCCTTGTTCCTGTAACTTGAATCCTAGCCCGGTATATCCCATTTTAATTTAACACCATTGTGAACCTTACGCCTTTTTTACTCTGCGATCGAGGTTCTCGGCATTGAAAAATCTTCGTAAACTAAATCACACGTGTATATGTTGACATTTAAGAGATATAAAGTTAAGAAAATCAAGGGCAATGGTGATATATATGCAGATTAGACACCAAAAAAAAACACTCAACAAATAGCTACAATTTAAGGAATGAGTTTAGTGACGGCATCAGATTCCTAATTGATGGAGAAAGGTCTGGTGGTAAGAAAAGCTGCTTCTAGGAGGTTGTCAAGTGTTTTTGCTCGACGATTCCATTCTTGGGTGGTTGGTTTTGCCCTTGTTCCTGTAACTCGAATCCTAGCCCACTATATCCCATTTTAATTTTACACAATTGTAAACCTTACGCCTTTTTTACTCTCTGATCGAGGTTCTCGGTATTGAAAAATCTTCGTAAACTAAATCACACATGTATATGTTGACATTTAAGAGATATACAGTCAAGAAAATCAAGGGCAATGGTGACATATATATGTGGATTAGACACAAAAAAAACACTCAACAAATGGCCAAAATTTAAGGAATGTGTTTAGTGACGGAATCGGATTCCTAATTGATGGAGAAAGGTCTGGTGGTAAAAAAAGCTGCTTCTAGGATGTTGTCAAGTGTTTTCGCTCGACGATTCCATTCTTGGGTGGTTGGTTTGGCCCTTGTTCCTGTAACTCGAATCCTAGCCTGGTATATCTCATTTTAATTTTACACCATTGTGAACCTTACGCCTTTTTTACTCTCTGATCGAGGTTCTCGGCATTGAAAAATCTTCGTAAACTAAATCACACGTGTATATGTTGATATTTAAGAGATATACAGTCAAGAAAATCCAGGGCAATGGTGATATATATGCGGATTAGACACAAAAAAAACACTCTACAAATGGCTACAATTTAAGGAATGTGTTTAGTGACGGCCTCAGATTCCTAATTGATGGAGAAAGGTTTGGTGGCAAGAAAAGTTGCTTCTAGGAGGTTGTCAAGTGTTTTCGCTCGACGATTCCATTCTTGGGTGGTTGCTTTGGCCCTTGTTCCTGTAACTTGAATCCTAGCCCGGTATATTCCATTTTAAATTTAGACCATTGTGAACCTTACGCCTTTTTTACTCTCTGATCGAGGTTCTCGGCATTGAAAAATCTTCGTAAACTAAATCACACGTGTATATGTTGATATTTAAGAGATATACAGTCAAGAAAATCCACGGCAATGGTGATATATATGCGGATTAGACACAAAAAAAACACTCAACAAATGGCTACAATTTAAGGAATGTGTTTAGTGACGGCCTCAGATTCCTAATTGATGGAGAAAGGTCTGGTGGCAAGAAAAGCTGCTTCTAGGAGGTTGTCAAGTGTTTTCGCTCGACGATTCCATTCTTGGGTGGTTGCTTTGGCCCTTTTTCCTGTAACTCGAATCCTAGCCTGGTATATCTCATTTTAATTTTACACCATTGTGAACCTTACGCCTTTTTTACTCTCTGATCGAGGTTCTCGGCATTGAAAAATCTTCGTAAACTAAATCACACGTGTATATGTTGATATTTAAGAGATATACAGTCAAGAAAATCCAGGGCAATGGTGATATATATGCGGATTCGACACAAAAAAAAACACTCTACAAATGGCTACAATTTAAGGAATGTGTTTAGTGACGGCCTCAGATTCCTAATTGATGGAGAAAGGTTTGGTGGCAAGAAAAGTTGCTTCTAGGAGGTTGTCAAGTGTTTTCGCTCGACGATTCCATTCTTGGGTGGTTGCTTTGGCCCTTGTTCCTGTAACTTAAATCCTAGCCCGGTATATTCCATTTTAAATTTAGACCATTGTGAACCTTACGCCTTTTTTACTCTCTGATCGAGGTTCTCGGCATTGAAAAATCTTCGTAAACTAAATCACACGTGTATATGTTGATATTTAAGAGATATACAGTCAAGAAAATCCACGGCAATGGTGATATATATGCGGATTAGACACAAAAAAACACTCTACAAATAGCTACAATTTAAGGAATGTGTTTAGTGACGGCCTCAGATTCCTAATTGATGGAGAAAGGTCGGGTGGCAAGAAAAGCTGCTTCTAGGAGGTTGTCAAGTGTTTTCGCTCGACGATTCCATTCTTGGGTGGTTGCTTTGGCCCTTGTTCCTGTAACTCGAATCCTAGCCCGGTATATCCCATTTTAAATTTAGACCATTGTGAACCTTACACCCTTTTTACTCTCTGATCGAGGTTCTCGGCATTGAAAAATCTTCGTAAACTAAATCACACGTGTATATGTTGACATTTAAGAGATATACAGTCAAGAAAATCAAGGGCAATGGTGATATATATGCGGATTAGACACAAAAAAAAAATCACTTAACAAATGGCTACAATTTAAGGAATGTGTTTAGTGACGGCATCAGATTCCTAATTGATGGAGAAATAATTGATGGAGAAAGGTCTGGTGGCAAGAAAAGCTGCTTCTAAGAGGTTGTCAAGTGTTTTGGCTCGACGATTCCATTCTTGGGTGGTTGGTTTGGCCCTTGTTCCTGTAACTCGAATCCTAGCCCCGTATATCCCATTTTAATTTTACACCATTGTGAACCTTACGCCTTATTTTACTCTCTGATAGAGGTTCTCGACATTGAAAAATCTTCGTAAACTAAATCACACATGTATATGTTGACATTTAAGAGATATACAGTCAGGAAAATCAAGGGCAATGGTGATATATATATGCGGATTAGACACAAAAAAAACACTCAACAAATGGCTACAATATAAGGAATGTGTTTAGTGACGGCATCAGATTCCTAATTGATGGAGAAAGGTCTGGTGGCAAGAAAAGCTGCTTCTAGGAGGTTGTCAAGTGTTTTCGCTCGACGATTCCATTCTTGGGTGGTTGCTTTGGCCCTTGTTCCTGTAACTCGAATCCTAGCCCGGTATATCCCATTTTAAATTTAGACCATTGTGAACCTTACGCCTTTTTTACTCTCTGATCGAGGTTCTCGGCATTGAAAAATCTTCGTAAACTAAATCACACGTGTATATGTTGACATTTAAGAGATAAAGAGTCAAGAAAATCAAGGGCAATAGTGATATATATGCGGATTAGACACAAAAGAAAATCACTCAACAAATGGCTACAATTGAATGAATGTGTTTAGTGATGGCATCAGATTCCTAATTGATGGAGAAATAATTGATGGAGAAAGCTCTGGTGGCAAGAAAAGCTGCTTCTAAGAGGTTGTCAAGTGTTTTCGCTCGACGATTCCATTCTTGGGTGGTTGGTTTGGCCCTTGTTCCTGTAACTCGAATCCTAGCCCGGTATATCCTATTTTAATTTTACACCATTGTGAACCTTACGCTTTTTTACTCTCTGATCGAGGTTCTCGGCATTGAAAAATCTTTGTAAACTAAATCTCACGTGTACATCCATGAAAATTAAGGACAATGGTGATATATATGCGGATTAGACACAAAAAAAAAACACTCAACAAATGGCTACAATTTAAGGAATGTGTTTAGTGACGGCATCAGATTCCTAATTGATAGAGAAAGGTCTGGTGGTAAAAAAAGCTGCTTCTTGGAGGTTGTCAAGTGTTTTCGCTCGACGATTCCATTCTTGGGTGGTTGGTTTGGCCCTTGTTCCTGTAACTCGAATCCTAGCCTGGTATATCCCATTTTAATTTTACACCATTGTGAACCTTACGCCTTTTTTACTCTCTGATCGAGGTTCTCGGCATTGAAAAATCTTCGTAAACTAAATCACACGTGTATATGTTGATATTTAAGAGATATATAGTCAAGAAAATCCAGGGTAATGGTGATATATATGCGGATTAGACACAAAAAAAACACTCTACAAATGGCTACAATTTAAGTAATGTGTTTAGTGACGGCCTCAGATTCCTAATTGATGGAGAAAGGTCTGGTGGCAAGAAAAGTTGCTTCTAGGAGGTTTTCAAGTGTTTTCGCTCGACGATTCCATTCTTGGGTGGTTGCTTTGGCCCTTGTTCCTGTAACTCGAATCCTAGCCCGGTATATCACATTTTAAATTTAGACCATTGTGAACCTTACGCCTTTTTTACTCTCTGATCGAGGTTCTCGGCATTGAAAAATCTTCGTAAACTAAATCACACGTGTATATGTTGACATTTAAGAGATATACAGTCAAGAATATCAACGGCAATGGTGATATATATGCGGATTAGACACAAAAAAAATCACTCAACAAATGGCTACAATTTAAGGAATGTGTTTAGTGACGGCATCAGATTCCTAATTGATGGAGAAATAATTGATGGAGAAAGGTCTGGTGGCAAGAAAAACTGCTTCTAAGAGGTTGTCAAGTGTTTTCGCTCGACGATTCCATTCTTCGGTGGTTGGTTTGGCCCTTGTTCCTGTAACTCGAATCCTAGCCCGGTATATCCCATTTTAATTTTACACCATTGTGAACATTACGCTTTTTTACTCTCTGATCGAGGTTCTCGGCATTGAAAAATCTTTGTAAACTAAATCTCACGTGTACATGTTGACATTTAAGAGATATACCGTCAAGAAAATTAAGGACAATGGTGATATATATGCGGATTAGACCCCAAAAAAAAACACTCAACAAATGGCTACAATTTAAGGAATGTGTTTAGTGACGGCATCAGATTCCTAATTGATAGAGAAAGGTCTGGTGGTAAGAAAAGCTGCTTCTAGGAGGTTGTCAAGTGTTTTCACTCGACGATTCCATTCTTGGGTGGTTGGTTTGGCCCTTGTTCCTGTAACTCGAATCCTAGCCTGGTATATCCCATTTTAATTTTACACCATTGTGAACCTTACGCCTTTTTTACTCTCTGATCGAGGTTCTCGGCATTGAAAAATCTTCGTAAACTAAATCACACGTGTATATGTTGATATTTAAGAGATATACAGTCAAGAAAATCCAGGGCAATGGTGATATATATGCGGATTAGACACAAAAAAAAACACTCTACAAATGGCTACAATTTAAGTAATGTGTTTAGTGACGGCCTCAGATTCCTAATTGATGGAGAAAGGTCTGGTGGCAAGAAAAGTTGCTTCTAGGAGGTTTTCAAGTGTTTTCGCTCGATGATTCCATTCTTGGGTGGTTGCTTTGGCCCTTGTTCCTGTAACTCGAATCCTAGCCCGGTATATCCCATTTTAAATTTAGACCATTGTGAACCTTACGCCTTTTTTACTCTCTGATCGAGGTTCTCGGCATTGAAAAATCTTCGTAAACTAAATCACACGTGTATATGTTGACATTTAAGAGATATACAGTCAAGAAAATCAAGGGCAATGGTGATATATATGCGGATTAGACACAAAAAAAAATCACTCAACAAATGGCTACAATTTAAGGAATGTGTTTAGTGACGGCATCAGATTCCTAATTGATGGAGAAAGGTCTGGTGGCAAGAAAAACTGCTTCTAAGAGGTTGTCAAGTGTTTTCGCTCGACGATTCCATTCTTCGGTGGTTGGTTTGGCCCTTGTTCATGTAACTCGAATCCTAGCCCGGTATATCGCATTTTAATTTTACACCATTGTGAACATTACGCTTTTTTACTCTCTGATCGAGGTTCTCGGCATTGAAAAATCTTTGTAAACTAAATCTCACGTGTACATGTTGACATTTAAGAGATATACCGTCAAGAAAATTAAGGACAATGGTGATATATATGCGGATTAGACCACAAAAAAAAAACACTCAATAAATGGCTACAATTTAAGGAATGTGTTTAGTGACGGCATCAGATTCCTAA
This sequence comes from Helianthus tuberosus, assembly GCA_030545235.1. NCBI lineage: Eukaryota > Viridiplantae > Streptophyta > Magnoliopsida > Asterales > Asteraceae > Helianthus > Helianthus tuberosus. The sequence goes on from JARYGA010046668.1 coordinate 39,098, forward strand.
TTGATGGAGAAAGGTCTGGTGGCAAGAAAAGCTGCTTCTAGGAGGTTGTCAAGTGTTTTCGCTCGACGATTCCATTCTTGGGTGGTTGCTTTGGCCCTTGTTCCTGTAACTCGAATCCTAGCCCGGTATATCCCATTTTAAATTTAGACCATTGTGAACCTTACGACTTTTTTACTCTCTGATCGAGGTTCTCGGCATTGAAAAATCTTCGTAAACTAAATCACACGTGTATATGTTGACATTTAAGAGATATAGAGTCAAGAAAACCAAGGGCAATGGTGATATATATGCGGATTAGACACAAAAGAAAATCACTCAACAAATGGCTACAATTGAATGAATGTGTTTAGTGATGGCATCAGATTCCTAATTGATGGAGAAATAATTGATGGAGAAAGGTCTGGTGGCAAGAAAAGCTGCTTCTAAGAGGTTGTCAAGTGTTTTCGCTCGACGATTCCATTCTTGGGTGGTTGGTTTGGCCCTTGTTCCTGTAACTCGAATCCTAGCCCGGTATATCCCATTTTAATTTTACACCATTGTGAACCTTACGCTTTTTTACTCTCTGATCGAGGTTCTCGGCATTGAAAAATCTTTGTAAACTAAATCTCACGTGTACATGTTGACATTTAAGAGATATACCGTCATGAAAATTAAGGACAATGGTGATATATATGAGGATTAGACACAAAAAAAAACACTCAACAAATGGCTACAGTTTAAGGAATGTGTTTAGTGACGGCATCAGATTCCTAATTGATGGAGAAAGGTCTGGTGGTAAGAAAAGTTGCTTCTAGGAGGTTTTCAAGTGTTCTCGCTCGACGATTCCATTCTTGGGTGGTTGGTTTGGACCTTGTTCCTATAACTCGAATCCTAGCCCGGTATATCCCATTTTAATTTTACACCGTTGTGAACGTTACGCCTTTTTTACTCTCTGATCGAGGTTCTCGGCATTGAAAAATCTTCGTAAACTAAATCACATGTGTATATATTGACATTTAAAAGATATACATTCGAGTTACGGATTAGACACCAAAAAAATCACTCAACAAATGGCTACAATTTAAGGAATGTGTTTAGTGACAGCATGAGATTCCTAATTGATGGAGAAAGGTGTGGTGGCAAGAAAAGCTGCTTCTAAGAGGTTGTCAAGTGTTTTCCCTCGACGATTCCATTCTTGGGTGGTTGGTTTGGCCCTTGTTCCTGTAACTCGGATCCTAGCCCGGTGTGTCCCATTTTAATTTTACACCATTGTGAACCTTACGCCTTTTTTACTCTCTGATCGAGGTTATCGGCATTGAAAAATCTTCGTAAACTAAATCACACGTGTGTATATTGAGATTTAAGAGATATACAGTCAAGAAAATCAAGGACAATGGTGATATATATGCGGATTACACACAAAAAAACACTCAACAAATGGCTACAATTTAAGGAATGTGTTTAGTGACGGAATCAGATTCCTAATTAATGGAGAAAGGTCTGGTGGAAAGAAAAGCTGCTTCTAGGAAGTTGTCAAGTGTTTTCGTTCGACGATTCCATTCTTGGATGGTTGGTTTGGCGCTTGTTCCTGTAACTCGAATGCTAGCCCGGTATATCCCATTTTAATTTTACACCGTTGTGAACCTTATGCCCTTTTTACTCTCTGATCGAGGTTCTCTGCATTGAAAAATCTTCTTAAACTAAATCACATGTGTATATGTTGACATTTAAGGAATATACAGCCAAGAAAATCAAAGGCAATGGTGATATATATGAGGATTAGACAACAAAAAACACTCAACAAATGGCTACAATTTAAGGAATGTGTTTAGTGACGGCATCCGATTCCTAATTGATGTAGAAAGGTCTAGTGGTAAGAAAAGCTGCTTCTAGTAGGTTGTCAAGTGTTTTCGCTCGAGGATTCCATTCTTGGGTGGTTGGTTTGGCCCTTGTTCCTGTAACTTGAATCCTAGCCCGGTATATCCCATTTTAATTTTACACCGTTGTGAACCTTACGCCCTTTTTACTCTCTGATCAAGGTTCTCGGCATTGAAAAATCTTCTTAAACTAAATCACATGTGTATATGTTGCCATTTAAAAGATATACAGTCAAGAAAATCAAGGGCAATGGTGATAAATATGTGGATTAGACACCCAAAAAAAATCACTCAACAAATGGCTACAATTTAAGGAATGTGTTTAGTGACGGCATCAGATTCCTAATTGATGGAGAAATAATTGATGGAGAAAGGTCTGGTGGCAAGAAAAGCTGCTTCTAAGAGGTTGTCAAGTGTTTTCGCTCGACGATTCCATTCTTGGGTGGTTGGTTTGGCCCTTGTTCCTGTAACTCGAATCCTAGCCCGGTATATCCCATTTTAATTTTACACCATTGTGAACCTTACGCTTTTTTACTCTCCGATCGAGGTTCTCGGCATTGAAAAATCTTTGTAAACTAAATCTCACGTGTACATGTTGACATTTAAGAGATATACCGTTAAGAAAATTAAGGACAATGGTGATATATATGCGGATTAGACACCAAAAAAAACACTCAACAAATGGCTACAATTTAAGGAATGTGTTTAGTGACGGCATCAGATTCCTAATTGATGGAGAAAGGTCTGGTGGTAAGAAAAGCTGCTTCTAGGAGGTTGTCAGGTGTTCTCGCTCGACGATTCCATTCTTGGGTGGTTGGTTTGGCCCTTGTTCCGGTAACTCGAATCCTAGCCCGGTATATCCCATTTTAATTTTACACCGTTGTGAACGTTACGCCTTTTTTACTCTCTGATCGAGGTTCTCGGCATTGAAAAATCTTCGTAAACTAAATCACATGTGTATATGTTGCCATTTAAAAGATATACAGTCAAGAAAATCAAGGGCAATGGTGATATATATGCGGATTAGACACCAAAAAAAATCACTCAACAAATCGCTACAATTTAAGGAATGTGTTTGGTGACGGCATCAGATTCCTAATTGATGGAGAAAGGTGTGGTGGCAAGAAAAGCTGCTTCTAAGAGGTTGTCAAGTGTTTTCCCTCGACGATTCCATTCTTGGGTGGTTGGTTTGGCCCTTGTTCCTGTAACTCGGATCCTAGCCCGGTATGTCCCGTTTTAATTTTACACCAATGTGAACCTTACGCCTTTTTTATCTCTGATCGAGGTTCTCGGCATTGAAAAATCTTCATAAACAAAATCACACGTGTATATGTTGATATTTAAGACATACACAGTGATATATATCAGGATTAGACACCAAAAAAACACTCAACAAATGTCCACAATTTAAGGAATGTGTTTAGTGAAGGGATCAGATTCCTAATTGATGGAGAAAGGTCTGGTGGTAAGAAAAGCTGCTTCAAGGAGGTTGTCAAGTGTTTTCGCTCGACGATTCCAATCTTGGGTGGTTGGTTTAGCCCTTGTTCCTGAAACTCGAATCATAGCCCGGTATATCCCAATTTAAATTTTACACCATTGTGAACCTTACGCCTTTTTCACTCCATGATCGAGGTTCTCGGCATTGAAAAATCTTCGTAAACTAAATCACACGTGTATATGTTGACATTTAAGAGATATACTGTCAAGAAAATCAAGGGCAGTGGAGATATATATGCGGATTAGACACCAAAAAAAACACTCAACAAATGGCTACAATTTAAGGAATGTGTTTAGTGACGACATCAGATTCCTAATTGATGGAGAAAGGTCAGGTGGTAAGAAAAGCTGCTTCTAGGAGGTTGTCAAGTGTTTTCGCTCGAGTATTCCATTCTTGGGTCGTTGGTTTGGCCCTTGTTCCTGTAACTTGAATCCTAGCCCAGTATATCCCATTTTAATTTTACACCATTGTGAACCTTACGCCCTTTTTACTCTCTGATCGAGGTTCTCGGCATTGAAAAATCTTCTTAAACTAAATCACACGTGTATATGTTGACATTTAAGGAATGTACAGCCTAGAAAATGTAGGGCAATGGTGATATATATGCGGATTAGACACAAAAAAACACACACACAACAAATGGCTACAATTTAAGGAATGTGTTTAGTGACGGCAACAGATTCCTAATTGATGGAGAAAGGTCTAGTGGTAAGAAAAGCTGCTTCTAGGAGGTTATCAAGTGTTTTCGCTCGACGATTCCAGTCTTGGGTGGTTGGTTTGGCCCTTGTTCCTGTAACTCGAATCCTAGCCCGGTATATCCCATTTTAATTTTACACCATTGTGAACCTTACGCATTTTTTTACTCTGATCGAGGTTCTCGGCATTGAAAAATCTTCATAAACTAAATCACACGTGTATATGTTGACATTTAAGAGATATACATTCAAGAAAATGAAGGGCAATGGTGATATATATGCGGATTAGACACCAAAAAAAACACTCAACAAATGGCTACAATTTAAGGAATGTGTTTAGTGACGGCATCAGCTTCCTAATTGACGGAGAAAGGTCTGGTGGTAAGAAAAGCTGCTCCTAGGAGGTTGTCAAGTGTTTTCTCTTGACGATTCCAATCTTGGGTGGTTGGTTTGGCCCTTGTTCCTGACACTCGAATCATAGCCCGGTATATCCCTTTTTAATCTTACACCATTGTGAACCTTACGCCATTTTTACTCTATGATCGCGGTTCTCGGCATTCAAAAATCTTCGTAAACCAAATCACATGTGTATATGTTGACAATTAAGAGATATACAGTCAAGAAAATCAAGGACAATGGTGATATATATGCTGATTAGACACCAAAAAACACACTCAACAAATGGCTACAATTTAAGGAATATGTTTAGTGACGGCATCGGATTCCTAATTGATGGAAAAAGGTCATGTGGTAAGAAAAGCTGCTTCTAGGAGGTTGTCAAGTGTTTTCGCTCGACGATTCCATTCTTGGGTGGTTGGTTTGGCCCTTATTCCTGTAACTCGAATCCTAGCCCGGTATATCCCATTTTAATTTTACACCATTGTGAACCTTACGCCTTTTTTACTGTCTGATGAAGGTT